>CAJUWN010000894.1:0-76929 GCA_910589765.1 Avena atlantica | reverse complement strand
AAACCCTAAACCCTAAACCCTAAACCCTGAACCCTGAACCCTGAACCCTGAACCCTAAACCCTAAACCCTAAACCCTAAACCCTAAACCCTAAACCCTAAACCCTAAACCCTAAACCCTAACCCTAAACCCTAACCCCTAACCCCTAACCCCTAACCCCTAAACCCTAAACCCTAAACCCTAAACCCTAAACCCTAAACCCTAAACCCTAAACCCTAAACCCTAAACCCTAAACCCTAAACCCTAAACCCTAAACCCTAAACCCTAAACCCTAAACCCTAAACCCTAAACCCTAAACCCTAAACCCTAAACCCTAAACCCTAAACCCTAAACCCTGAACCCTGAACCCTGAACCCTGAACCCTGAACCCTGAACCCTGAACCCTGAACCCTGAACCCTGAACCCTGAACCCTGAACCCTGAACCCTGAACCCTGAACCCTGAACCCTGAACCCTAAACCCTAAACCCTAAACCCTAAACCCTAAACCCTAAACCCTAAACCCTAAACCCTAAACCCTAAACCCTAAACCCTAAACCCTAAACCCTAAACCCTAAACCCCAAACCCCAAACCCCAAACCCCAAACCCTAAACCCTAAACCCTAAACCCTAAACCCTAAACCCTAAACCCTAAACCCTAAACCCTAAACCCTAAGGAACCCTGAACCCTGAACCCTGAAACCCTGAACCCTGAAACCCTGAAACCCTGAACCCTGAACCCTAAACCCTAAACCCTTGTTGAACCCTGATCCCTGATCCCCGATCCCCGATCCCTGAACCCTAAACCCTTGTTGAACCCTAAACCCTAAACCCTAATGAACCCTAAACCCTAATGAACCCTAAACCCTGAACCCTGAACCCTGGACCCTGGACCCTGAACCCCTGAACCCCTGAACCCTGAACCCTGAACCCTGAACCCTAAACCCTAAACCCTAAACCCTAAACCCTAAACCCTAAACCCCCCTAAAACCCCCCTAAACCCTAAACCCTAAACCCCTGAACCCCTGAACCCTGAACCCTGAACCCTGAACCCTGAACCCTAAACCCTAAACCCCAAACCCCAAACCCTAAACCCTAAACCCTAAACCCTAAACCCATAAACCCTAAACCCTAAACCCTAAACCCTAAGGAACCCTGAACCCTGAACCCTGAAACCCTGAACCCTGAAACCCTGAAACCCTGAACCCTGAACCCTAAACCCTAAACCCTTGTTGAACCCTGATCCCTGATCCCCGATCCCCGATCCCTGAACCCTAAACCCTTGTTGAACCCTAAACCCTAAACCCTAATGAACCCTAAACCCTGAACCCTTGTTAAACCCTAAACCCTCAACCCTGAACCCTTGTTGAACCCTGATCCCTGATCCCCGATCCCCGATCCTCGAACCCCGAACCCTGACCCCCTGACCCCCTGAACCCTGAACCCTGAACCCTAAACCCTAAAGGGGTTTAGGATTTTAGGGTTTAGGGTTTAGGGGGTTAGGGTTTATAATGCACGCTGCACACCACATCGTTCGCCCGCCGCATCCACCGCCTAGCGCCCTCTACATTTGTTCTTCCCACGGAGGAAGAATCATAGAGGGGCATGACGGAGACAACGCAGTTACTCTACCGCGACGACGACGCCACGGAGGCGACGCAAGTTAGACAGACACACTCGATTTAGGGATAAGTTTTTTTCCTGAGTGGTGGGGTTTATGGTGGTCCGAAAGTGGGGCACGGGATTGACTGGATCACAAAATGTTTTGGGCTGAGGCACAACGGCGACCTGTCTAACGAGCGGGGGAAATTTCTTGACTAGTATAAATTGTACTAGTATTGTTTTTGGCACTAGTATAAATCATTAGGAGCCTTTAGATGCACTAAAATGAAGGGCTAATATTCATTTGAGGGTACTCCAAAAGACCTCTTACAAATACATCTAAGGATTCATTTATGACAATGTTAGCATCTGTGCATAGTGTTTTAATGCCTGAATGTTGATCTACTCACAGAATTATTTAGCAAATTTTTTAAAAATCAGAATTAAGGGGTTTTATTATTTGTGTGTTTCAAAAAGTGACTAACGAGATCATACTCTAGGTGTTGGAATATGACACTTCTCGGTACATTGAAGCATGATCGGCTATTCCCATATCAAAAGCGGGAGATGCTCTATGGGTGTTGTGTAGTAGTACACACTTGCCGTCTAGTGCAAGTTTGAAGTGCAACTGATCATCTCAACCTGATCCAATATGAAGCCCCTACTGGTGATTTCACTTCTCTTGTCCTTGAGAATTCGTATCTGACCCCTCCACAAAGGAATTCAATTGAGAAGACAACTTCTTTCAATAGTGTTTGTGCTGCTGGGTGTTATTATTTGGAGCTTTCTTCATGCTAGTTTAGATTGTTAGGGAAAGCCGAAAAGGTTTAAAAAAACTATCATGTTTAGATTGGGTATAGGATGCTCGAAAGGTTCAGGAAAAACTATCAGCTTTAGATTGGGGATATGATACTCTATATCATGCATGCTGCGTCGAGTCGTCTTGGGTCGTCATGAGAGGATCGCCACCACGCCACCATGTCCAGTTGCGAATGGACTTGACTTTCTCTTTGACAGCCAGTCAGAGCTTCGATCAATCAGGGCAACCCGTGGTTTGTAGTGGTCTTTCATTAAACATTAACAATTTGATCATAGTTACTAACGCATCCGTTTTGTGAAAACATGGAACGTACAATAAGACAGAAAGCTAAATAAAAGTAAAGGTGTTTGTTTCAGAAACACAAAATGTCTAGGCATGGAGGTTTTCCTATGGTCATTGAAATTGTATGATGATTTTTGTACTGGGTGATCTATTCTGCGAGTAAGCAACCTCTATTCTGCGAGTAAGCAACCTGCATTTAAGTGTAAATAAAGGGGCATCACACTGGTGTAGAACAAGATGACTCTACTCGTGAGACTAATGGTCTAAAGTTGGTTCAAGGTTTTCAAATTAGCAGCATTGCTTCAGTGCTCCAGTACTTATAGATATAAGCATTGATGGGTTCTTTTGTTAAGGGAGATTGATTTAATGAGTGCATTGATAATACTAAGAAATAATGTTTTGACAATACTTGTCGATCTAATTTTCTAAAAAAAGATTGGATGGCTACTATGGTGGCTTCAAACATAAATATATATTAAAATTGAAAAGATTCTAAAATAGTAGATTGAGTAGAAATAAATTAAAATGAAGCATAAAGGATTAAACAAATAAAAAGATAATAAAAACTAAAGATTACTATGAAAGGGCAAACTAAGGCTATAATTATGCGAATGAATCATCTTAGGGAAAAAATCAGGATGTGCCAATGTTCTTCATAAAAGGGTTCATTTTTTCTTACCCGTTGCAACGCGGGCATGTTTACTAGTATACTAAGGTAAAGCAATTTTACATGCATCCCCTAGCCATATTTACTTGCATTAACGTTATTTGCCGAAATTCCAGTTTGTAAAAGATGTGACGTTTAAACATGTGTATGTTAGAAATGTAACCATCTCTTGAATTTATGGTGTTACCTGATAGTAACTGTGCAGTCCAGGAACGTCGTGGCGAGGGCGTCGTCTTGGTTCTCGGTGCGATGTGGCGCGAGGCGAGGGCATCGTCCAAGAACACCGTGGCAAGGGCGTTGTCCAGGATCTCGGCGCGCCATGGGTGACGGCGAGGGTGTCGTCCAGTAACACAGTGGCAAGGGCGTCGTCCAAGCGATGCGATGCGACAAGGGAGACGGCAAGGGCGTCGTCCAGTTGATCGGCACGACGCAGGCGACGACAAGGGCCCAGGTTCTTGGCATCAGCCATAATCTCAGCGAGGGCATAAAACAAAATTGCGCTAATGGCGAGCGGTGTTCAATTTCTTTGTTTTCGTTTCCCTAATTGATCAGGGTTTTTTAACTGCACGATCGGGTGTTGATGACACGGGGAATGTTTTCCTATTTGCCCCGAGGTCTGACGGGAAAAGTGGGGATAAGTGTTTCGTCCGTTATCTTAAATTGCTAATTGCACATGGGATCTGATTAGCCTTAGCGCAACCGCTAAATGAGCTCCAGTGGGACCTGATTTTCTATATGTGGCCATCCGTTTAAGGTTTGATGTATACGCTTAGCGAAACTCATGTTTGTGCCTTTATAAGTAGTAGAGATTATTATACCCTCATGGCTTACAATATAGTGGCTCAAGGTTTTTAATTGATGTTAAGGATTGGTACTGCAGACGATCTAGGGTTCAAAATAATAAGAACTTTACCCTCATTAGACCAAACAAAATGACCACTAGATTAAACTCACTAAACCAACAAGAAACTAATCTGACCAGACACTTCATACACTAGACATGCTAACCCCTGACCAAACTACCTAGACAACCGCCAAACCGACACGCTAAGCGTTAACATACCGTCTAGACAGACCACACGATGGATGATTCTCATTAGAGAGTGACATATTTTACTCCCTCCATCTCACCAAAGTTTTCTTAGATTATCAAAATTTGGATGTATCTGGACACTATCTAGTATGTAGATACATCCAAATTTAGATAAATCAGAGAAAATTTTCGTGGGACGGAGGTAGTAGAAAAAACAAAGAAAAAAAACAATCATTGGTGTACGGTCAATGACATAGATGAGGGGAGGTTATTTTCAAAAAGTAACATATCATCCACCGTGTCAAAACCCTAAGCGTGTAGGAACGAGGGAAAAGAACTTCACACTAGCAAGCATAGCAAGCCACTTAGGCCCAAACATGGTTGTTGTACCGTCAATTCACATGCTGTTAAAGCCAAGCAAGACTATGCGAAGATCTTTTAGACAGGAAAGGAGGGTGTCCGGTACCAGGTGCAAAGGTTGCACCATTCCGGTTCAAAACCATAGGCCAGGGGCAGGCTCAGACTAATATGATAGTCAGAAAAGGAGAGAAAAGACATTTACACAAGAAAGCGCAGCAAGCCTAAAAGGCAGACATGGATGTTGTACCAACTCTATATATGGCTGGTGTACCAACTCTACATGCCATTTTTAAGCCATCGCAAGCTTGGAATAAAAATCTTTTAGAAAAAGACGATTCGACCTATTCCACTAGCAAATTGGAAGTAGGGAAGGGCAATGTTGTTTCAAGCTGTTTGTCTTTAAGTCTAGGCATCCAAAGAAAAGACGTGGTCTTTCGTCATTGAGTCGTTCACACAATACTACACTAAGACACTGCTAAGACCTAACTACAAGAAGACTGTTTAAATCTAATCGGTATATTTATACTCCAACCGAGTACACCACAAACTAATCCCATGTGCACCGGTTAAAGAGCATAAAATTAGATATATTGTACATATACATATGTAACTACTATTCCACACAATCATAAACACATAACAGGGAACTAATCTACAAAGTATACATGTTGCCAACTTACTTTTTCTTTCTATCATCGCAGACCAGTTTTAGTTTCAAGTAGTTTTTTGATGATTACACAAAGTTTGGGTGTCCTTGAGATGCTCCTGCGTAAGATATTAGACCAGCTAGCTAATTCTGTTTTATCAGGCTGTCCATGGGGTGTTACCGAGTTAGCTTAGGTCTACAATAAAATTATATTTTGGGTCCGCACAACATATTAGGGCACATAAAAGACTACTCATGGGTAAGAAACCTGAAAACACCATGATATAAGGATTGTTGGTACTTCTACTAGCAACATATCTGCTACATATTAGGCCGCATACAGGTCTATTCGTGAGAAAATAAACCTTAATATATACTAAGTATACATGTTGCCAAATTGCTCTTTCATTGTCGTCGCAGATCAGTTTAAGTTTCTAGGAATTGTTGTAGCGATTAAGTTTCATGGCCACATACGTTGTGTTTGTACTACATATTAATCATGGCAAAGTGTTATTAATTATTTCATCACCCAACAATTTTAGTTTGCCATTAACCAATGTTTAGAGTTACTAATAGTTTAATACACAATTGTTGGCTTAAACATAAGGTAAGGCTAGATTTTACATGGCAAAGTGTTATTAATTATTTCATCACCCAACAATTTTAGTTTGCCATTAACCAATGTTTAGAGTTACTAATAGTTTAATACACAATTGTTGGCTTAAACATAAGGTAAGGCTAGATTTTACATGGAACATTTAACACACCTCTGGAGAGGTGAAAGAAAATATACAATAGCAAAATGTGCCATAAAGACAAAAAGATTTACTTGATGGGAACCACCGGACACGCTTGGCGTGGCAGGGCGCTACCATGAAAGAGAAGCGCCAAGATAGTACAAACTAGTTGTCTTTCATCACAACAACCGAGAAATATCACCCCATTTCAACTTCCCCAATTTTGAAAGGAGCCATACCAATCTGTTAAGACAAAAGGAATGCCCAATTAGACATCTTATAGCTCATACTGCAGTAACAAAAGAATTAGATTGCTAACAGATTTATCCCATGTTTATGGAGCAATATTTTGTTATTAATTTTTTTATTCTAATGGTACACAGGGTACAAAGACTTACAAGCAGTAGTAAAAACAGGAGAAGTTACCACTAGTAAACAAAAGTATTCAACGGAGACTTCTTGGTACCATGCAGACAACTTCATAATTGTTAGCATGTCCAACAAATACTGGTGTACTTATTATGAGGAAATGGATACCATGAATTTTTTATTTGGAGTTATTAGGTAGTTTGAGCAGCAATTATTCAATCCAGATTTCTTGTACTCACATACTGACTGTTAACTGACACACAGACGTACCACATAGAAAAAGATACTTGGACTGTTGACAAATACAAAAGGCTTACATTGTCCATGTGCCTGACAACTTGTCAAATGATGATGTAACAATATGTGGACTACTTGGACCTACGATTGGAGTAGTCAGCAAATTGCCTGTGCTTGATAAGTCCTGGTACATATGCACATACAGAAGAATAAGATACAATTTTATCTGGTTCTACGTAAACTAAAACAAGATAATATTTAGTATATGTGATTGTGTAATGAAGTAGGTATTTCGTTTTACCTGGACATGGCCAATCTTTTGCAAGTGGGGTTCAGTAAACGCAGTATCAACTGTCATTGGTTCAGAGAACATAGAATCATTAGACAAATTGTGATTTTTAATTGGAAAACATAATCAGGCAGCAAGGTAAACATCACTGGCTGCAGTCTGATTTACAGTAGCTGGTGCATATTTTTTATGAGTAAATGGGATAACCGGTACTTTCACGGTCATCGCGACAGGGTTTTCAGACAGCAGATCACGGTCAGGAAGCGGGTTAAACAGCTCTTCCACCGCAATCATATTCCCAGCAGGCAGAGGATTGAAAACCATTGGCTCTACCATCTGATATTCAGTAACTGGAACATAATCATTATGCAATGGATTAACCAGAACTGGCATCACTATGGGATTTACACCTGGTAAATCATAACCATAAGGTAGCGGGTTAGCCAACTGGTAGCATTATCAGATTTCAACATGTACAATATTTATTTCCTCTTAAACAGGTGAAAAACTTCAGTTATGTAATAGGTATATATATATATGATGCAGCGTGATCATTTATCTAATATGAAAGCTCACCACAAAAAAAATATGGCGAGGTAACATCATTTCAAAAGTCATGAGCCTACACATGATTATCTTGGAATGTTAAATACTGCTAGATGTACTATTTCTAGGGGAAAAAAGAAATAAAGATTCTACAAATAGGCAACAACGGAGTAATCTTTTGAGTTTTAATTTACCTTGAACTACTTCTCTTTGTATCTGCTCTAGCAAAATCATATGGAATAAGATCCAGTGTAATGGCCACTGAAATCTGAAGCATTTGAACACCTAGATAAGTCAAGCAAAAAAATCAAACGGTAAACAACCAGAATAAAATCAAATAAGTTTTAAGAAAATAAAAGATTTCTGCAGTAAGGTAAACAATATTTAATCTTCTAGGAATAATTCGATATAGATCCAACCATCTCAAAAGCATGTGATCAGGCATACATAAAAGAAGGTACGTAAGTCAACTAACATATACGATTCTAGGCAGGTTATAGTCATTTTAGTTATTCAATGGAGCAATGCTAAAATAGGAGCACTGCTTGATGACTCTTTTAACAGATCAAAGTTCGAAAACGAGACAGAGATCCTTAGTCCTTGCTGAAGGATATCCAGGAGTTCTAGCTGACTATCTTCATTTTCTCGATAAATTCAGTGTCAGCATACACGAGACAATAAGAGAAAATAATGATCAAAAAGAAGAGCAGAGTGCTCACAGAATTAAAACTGAATAAAAACATGGAAAAAGAAGTGCAGCGCTAGCTAGCAATGCATGAGATGCTTCTATATGATTTACTAAGATGTACTATTCTCCAAGCAAGGGAACATCATAAAAAACCTGATCACTCACCGTCTTTGTTTAATTTCATCAAGGGAAAGCCAGAATTCCGTTATGAATCTGAACATAATGTAAACAGGTACAAGAATAAGTAACTTGCGAAAAAATTAACATAAATTAGAGCTCTATGGACTAACATCACATTCACTGTTTTATACCAAATTCTGAAGTGCAGAGATAGGACTTGAGGATCAGAGATGGACGTGCACGATTCTACATGCATGCTCCCTCTCCTTCCATCCCAGTGACCTAGCCGCCGCCGTCAAACTCCTCGCCGGTAGTCCACTCCCTCTCTAGCCCCGCTCCCCACCCACCCCTTCCCCTCCCTCCCCGTCTCCACCCCTACAGCCCTTGGTCGCTGCCATGAACCCTGGCCACGCGCCAGCAGCCACCCGCCTCGGCCCCCGTTCGGAGGACCATCGCGTTGCCGATGTGGTACCCGCGGCACAGATGCCGAAGGCTGATAGCAGCCAAGGCGTGGTCATCACCAGCAACGGCGTCCCAGCACGCAGGAGGCAACCACCAGCCGCCTCGTCGCCGGAGCCCTACGCCTGAGGAGGAGGGCCTCTACTTCCGCTGCCTTGAGCTCGGCCACCCGGTGCGGGACGGCATCAACGAGGTGCACTGTCGTCGTTGCCAGTACTCTACGCATAACTCCAGGCAGTGCACGGCGGAGTAGAGGGAATTCGACCGCTCCCGCGTGTCGCCCGAGCGTCATGCGCCTCCGCGGCTCCTGGTGGCGGCCCCTGCGGCAGCCCAACGTCCGCCCCAGAGACAAGGCGCGCCTGTCACTGCCCCCACCACCTCCGCCGCCCCAACTCGCCCTGACCTTGCCACGCGCGCTGCCGATGCAGGTGCCCTCCCCGTCTCTGCAAGCGACAGCTGCGGCTGCGACGTTGACGCCGGTTGTCGACCCTCTAGGTCCGGCCCGCGTCATCGTGCCGCGCTACGCTGAGATGGTGGAGGCCGCGCGATGGTGGCCACTGTCACATGAACCAGGCCGGCGGTCACCTCCGACGTCGTGGCCGCGCTGCTTCGTCAAGAATTTGACCTGCAAGCAGGCGACTTTTCCATCCATCTCCATCACCCAGAGGATTTCCTTATCATCTGCAGCATGCAATCCCATCAAGGACCGAATCGCCGACGACCACTTTATCAGCAAAACGAGAACGCTGGCTTCACCCTCTCGCTCAGGCCCTGGTGCGTACGCTCACCTATCCCATATCCATCAGGGTGGTTAGCAGCGCACCGGTCGGTGGAGACCCAGGGCCGGCCAACCATGCCGACGAGAGCCAAGGAGATGAGGGCAGCAACATGGAGGGAGGAGGGCCCGCAAAGCAGCAACCAAGGCGCGGCCAGAGACGAAGGAATCGCAAGTGCCGACAAAACGGCGCCTCCCCCACCAATCCGGCCATGATGATGGCATGGAGCTCGGTGCTCTCGCGTGCGCGCTAGACGCCCGTGCTCAACGGGTCGACAGCCTAGTCGTGGGTGTGCCGCCGCCGCCAAGGCCTCCCCTACCACTAGCACCGCCCTCGATCAAAGCATGGGCCCATGGCCGTTCCAGGGCGGGGCCCGCCACTCTCGTGCCTAGGGACAATGTGTCTGGATGCACAAAGACCGACAGCTGGCGGTCGCTTTTATCACGACTGACATAGGGGCGGCCACCTACCATGTAGCCCTAGATCTGGGACGCGCCGATCTCTCTAAAAGCATAGCTGGCGGGCTCCTATTGGACGAGTCACATACCTCTTCGTCTTCCTTCGAGCTAGAGATCGCATCCTCTGATGAGCCAGGCACGACCGAGTCGTCGAGTTCAAATTCTAGGGCGCCAGACGATGCCCAAGCCGGGGGCCATGCGGATATGGACAACCCCCCTCCCCAAAACCGCGAAGCTTTATCTTCGAACACGGTGGTCCAGGATTCTGAGGCCAGTAACCTAGTCTCCAACGTCGATCCGTTGTCGGGGCAAAAAGAAGCTCTCGCTGGCTTGGAGACAAATCAGCCCTTGGACTCTTTCGCTAGCATGGGGGCAGACCAACCCTTGGAGACTACTGCACATCAGTAGCCAGCAGATCCCGCGTCGCGAACTCCTATTCCCGCTAGTCGCCCGCTCAAGGCGGATTTGGGCCTCATGCCCACGGCCCAGTCAACACCGGATCTTGTCCAGCAGCTGCCCATGACGCTTTACCAGACCGAGGAGGCGAGATCCCCTCCCTATGCCGTGCTAGGCCGCTCAGGCGATGCCCACGCCTAATTGCGCATGGCACCAGGTCGGTTCGCTACGCCACCGAAAACCTACCGTCATGATACTGCTCGCGTCGGTTCGACAACAACCACCTGGACGCCGGGCGACTTTCTCAAGGCGGCTACCAAGCACATCGACGCTTGCTTGCCATCTCCAGGGACATGAACTTCGCGCCCAAGCACGGCCGTTCAGCAAACTCAGCAAAGACGGGTTGCGCCCCACCAAAATCTAAGCGCATGGCCCAGGTCCAGATCTTGCGCACTCTAGGGCTCATCGAGCTCGATCAAAAGATTACTACGGAGGAGATGGAGGCTTATAACTGCATGTTTGCGATGCTAATCCCGCAATCTGTGTTGGTAGCCATCGCCAAGCTCGTGGACCAAGAAATATCCATGCTGCCGCCGATCGATTCGGCCCTTTTTGACGGCACGGGCAAGACTTAGCCCATCTGTTAACTCCTCCATGTCAATCTCTTTCCCATGGATCGCGGTCTTAAGATGGTAGTTTGGAACGTTAGAGGGCTCAACTCTCGAGCCAGGAGGTTAGCCATTAGATCGTTGATCGACACCATGGGTGCTAGCATTGTATGCTTTCAAGAAACTAAGGTGGAGTTGTTGTGCTCGTACATTGTCCTTAAGACTCTCGGGCCGGAGTTCGAGGATTACACCTACCTGCCAGCTGCTGGCACGCGAGGCGGCATTTTGCTTGCGTGGAAGAGCAGGGTCAAGACTATGGACCCACTGTTCACCACCAACGCCATCACTGCCAAGGTTTCCTATGAGTCCGGCACCCCCTGGTGGATCTCGATAGTATATGGGACTCAAGAGGACGAGGAGAAAATTGCGTTTCTCCAGGAGTTGAGATATCCGGCCCGATTCCCCCAGCCCATGGATGCTTTGTGGGGATTTTAACCTCATCTACCATGCGGAAGTCAAGAACGACAACCTGAATCACCGCATGATGGGAAGATTCAAGAACGACAACCTGAATCAGCACATGATGGGAAGATTCCATAGGCTCATCAACGACCTCGCCCTCAAGGAGGCCTACTTGAATGGTCGTAGATACACATGGTCTACCGAGCAATCACCCCCTACCCTGGTACATCTCGACCGTGTGCTTTGCACCACGGACTGGGAAGACGCGCACGGTGAGAACCACCTCATATGCCTAGTGTCGGTGGTGTCCGATCATTGCCCGCTTCTCCTGAACTGCTCCCCCATGCCAGCGATGTACATGAGGTTCCATTTCAAGAATTTCTGGTTTAGGATGGATGGGTTCCATGAGACCGTGGCCGAGGCTTGGGGTTTTGTAGATGAGGCGGACCCTTTTTAGTAGGTAACATCAAGCACAAAGCTGACCAACTGGAATGCCCATTCAGTAGGTAACATCAAGCACAAGCTGGCGATTTCCCGCGAGCTGATATCTTTCTTCGACAAAGCCCAAGAGAATAGGGTGCTCACGTCGGAGGAAAACCAACTGCGCAAGCAACTCAAGATCTCCTACCTGGGCCTCGCATCCTTAAAGCGTACCATAGCCAGGCAGCGGGCCCGCCTTGCTAACCTCAAGGATGGCCAACACTTCTTTCTACCACCGCCAATGCACATATCGCAATATCACACACCGACAAGTAATCAACACAGAATACTACATCAAGCAAGGATGCAGGCAGGCAGCAGCAACCAGCAAGCAGATCTTGCACATCGCTACACTGGCAAGTAAGCACACACACCAGCAGTTCCACATAGCAGTAAGCACCACACACACAGCATGACTTCAAGCAGCAATATCATACACAAGACAACAGCAACAAGCACCATAAGTGAGAGGAGTTGACATGGGAGAGATAGAAAGAGAGTTGAGACGGGATAGGGGAGGGCAGGAGGCGTACCTGGGGGCGAGCGCCGCCGTTTCCGGTCCTGATGGAGTTAGGAACAGGCCGGTGGAGGTTGAGCTCGGTCGGTGGAGGTTGAGCTCCTCAGATCCGGTCCTCCTTGAGAAGAACAATGCTGGATGAGAAGGACCGACGTGGGGATGGAGGACTCGTGAGCAGCGCTGCTCCTCCGGTTCAACTCCTCCCGGAGGAGAAAGCCGGAGCAGCGACGGCCGATGGGGAGAGGACGTGGGAGGAGACGGACAAGTGGAGGCACCTAGGTTTTGACTCTTTGAGAAGGAGACACGGGAGTAGCACGGATGAGAGCGTCATTATACAGTAACATGTCCATTTGTAAGGCCCTGAACAATAGCTAGATAATTATGTAAGTGGCGTACAAGTCTCCCCAAAATGGCATCATTTCAATGATGCCAAGCTCTCCATAAGATGAACATCATCTTTTCTCATATCTGAATTTAGTTTATCAAGCATGACAAGTGAAGTTCAGACTCGGGTGGGAACTTCCAAATTTCACTTAAACCCTGTCCCAAACCCTGTCACAACAGTAACTATTTTGTTATACTGAAAACCAGAAATATTAGAGAGGCAGTAAAAATGCAGTGCTGAAGAAGCAACAACAAATCCTTACTACAGATTCTGGACTATATGCAAAAGTCTATAAAATATATTTACACACGCTTATAATAAGAAATACTCATACTTTCAGTATATGAAAAGCTCTGATTTTGATCATATACTTGTGTAATCTTGCTAATAAAAGGTAAAGTCATCGCAGCATGACGCATTACCTGTGTGAAGCATTTAGAAATATCAGTTCTCAAAAATGGTTCATGCAAATTAACAAAAAATCTGCACAAACACATAGTAATTCGATTAAAACATGTAAATCACCAGATTATATTTACATCCATTGTTAGAAAGTCTTGTAAAAAATAATTTGATAGATCGCGTGCCACATCAGATTGATCCAAACGACATGATTACGCATCTTTAAAGCCAGAGAAGCAAACCAACCTAACAGCAAACTTAAGCAAACAATGGAAAAAGGTGTTCCAATGACTAATGAGCCAAATAAAGTACAAAATGTAAACTGAATGCCAAAATAAGGTGCTATCGATCAGCGACAGGGAAAACTTTATAATTCACCCCACCATCCAACACCCAAGCCAGAACATAATACAGGAGCATAAGGAATAGAGAGAAACAAAACGGATAAATGAAAGGGAAGCTTCCTTTTCTACACAAAATCACAAGAGCTTCCGAAGAACATCACCTTCTATGATCCAAAATGCATCTAGTAAGGGTGTGTTTGGGAGGGCTCCGCTCCACTTCACTCCACTCCACTCCACCTCTAAACTCCACTCCACCTAAAGTGCTCTAGAGTAGCAAAATGTGTTTGGGAGGACAATTAGCTTCAGATCCACATTAGTGAGAGTGTGTCGTAAAATGTCTAGAATACCCTCTATTTTTTATTTTTTCCTATCGATGTGTCACTAACGATCCTAACATGTTTCGTATTATTTTTCTAAACGTCAGGATAGAAATATATTGTTGCATCATTGACATGTGTGTAGTATGTACCGAATTCTTTTTCTATGCATGGTCGCCTAAAATGTGTTTGAGAGCAAGCTGGTACAAGCAGGAAAGGTCGGTGGCCACTTTGGCTACCTCTTGTCAAGATTGGTTGTGGGTGGAGACGAGCTGCTGTTGAAGGTCAGCGGCAAGTCCTGGTACAAGTAGGCTAGAAAATTAGAGGTGTTGTCCCTCGTGAAGCAAGTCCACAAGCAGGCAATGATAGCTATCGGGAAAATGATACAGTGGCTTCCTCCTAGGTGACTGTGGCTTTTCTTCCCATTTCTTGGTACTGCACACGGCGGAGAACAGAGTGGAGGGCGGAGGGAGAAAGGAGGGTGAACAAGGTTGGAGGGGAGAAGGGTGGACGTTGTGGCAGAGGGGGAGGGGTCGCCGGAGCTGCTGGGGAGAAATCCCGCCTGAGATTGGGGCGGCTGGGTGCCCAAGTCCGGACCAGAGATGGGGCGGCGGCTTGCCCTAGTCGTCTGGATTCCATCTGCAGAGAACACAAATAGGAAGAAAGAAAATAACGCTTCAGGATGGCTGTTTTTTGGGTAGTCCAGTGCATTTGCGGGTAAATACAGCTGAGCTCTTGGGTCAGATACATAATCGGAGGCGTGGGATGCGAAGTGAAGCAGCTTAAGCACCTCTTTGCTGAAGCATCTCTTTGCTCGCTCCGGTAAAATGAACTAGCGCATTCGCTCCACTCCACCAGGTAAGTGGATTTAGTCTGTTTGGGACAGCTTCAGCAGCTCCACCTCTAGTTTAGTGAAGTGGAGCCCTCCCAAACACACCCTAAATTGTGTGTTTCACCTTCTCTCATCCAACACACCTCTAATATATTGTATGTTTAGAAACATCCAACAAATGAATCATAACTACTCATAATATCACTTTATAGGCTAATCATGGTGACTACAAACCTTTTGCTTGGAGGGAGACGAAAGATTATACCTGAACACAACGTCTTGTGAAAGAATAAATTGCAGCTGCCCAACTATAGAGCCTTATGTGCAGCATTGAAAAAAACGGAGAGGTCCCACCCGATTCTTTTCAGTGGACTGAATTGAACTTGAAGATTGCTTAATTGAGCACCATCAACTCGAAATACTCTTAGGTTATCTACACCAGGAAACCATAAAAGGAGTGAGTTGTTCCTTTCTGCACAAAATATGCAAATATCAGCTTGCGAGAGTAATATATAAGTTGTTCGACGTCCTCATTTAAAAATTATGGATCAATACCAGCCGTTTACAACCACCTAGTGCTACTAAGAACCAAATCAGATGTATGTCGAGGAAGTACCTGACCCAATACCTAGCTGCATACCACCTACTGCTACTAAGAACCAAATCAGGATTAAATGATAGACGACTAATTAATACACTACCGGTATGAAGAATCTGGAAAACAAGAATGAAATGAAATCTGACCTAAGAATATGGACAAAGACCAAGAGTACCTGCAGGCTGTGTTGTGTTGCTACTGATTACTCGAAACTACCACTCGCTTGTGGCTCAAAGAAGGATGACATGGATAAAGAGCAAGGAAAGATCAAACAACAACGATGCCTCCACCACTTGTTAGTTAGTCATACATCCTCCTGCGCCAACCCTGGTTCTCCACCACCACTAATATGCGAGGACCAAGAAATAGAAAATGCCCATTTCTTCTGTAATTCATAAATCAAGCTTTTAAAGTGTGCATAGCTGTTTGAGAGTATATATTGTACTCGCTTATAACAATAAATCTTCCATCAGATTTACATGGAACCTTGGAAGGTATTAGAACAGAATCAAAAATAGCATATCAGAGAAGAGTAACCAGTAATATGAGATTATTATTTAGTGTTTTAGATGACCACTCGCTTGTAGTGTTTTAGATTACCAGCACACGAAAATGGTGTTCTAGTTAAAAGCAGATAAAGCATGCATATTCAGAGAAGGCACGAAATGTCTAGATTCAGAAACAAACTAATAGGACACACAGAGATTACATCATGTTAGAAATTAAACATCACTTTGTCGCACCCTTCAGATGGTCACACCAAGACAGTCACATTCACAAATAATGTAAAAGGACCCTAATAATATAGTACTCCAACAACAGTTGCGATTGATAAGAAATTGGTCCATTGTATCACAACAACAAGGATCAAACGTCATGATCCATGAGCCAAGAAGCTAAACCACATATTTGTAAGATTAATTCTGCATTATTTTCATTCAGAAAATGACCGAAAAAAGCAACCATTCACAAAGGAGTACTTTAATCTATATGCACATTTGATTTAAGATGAATTCTTAATAGTTGGTTCTAAGACAGCAGGGAAACACCATGTTATATATACGTATACTGGTATAGTTCAAAATAATAACTTTTCCTGTATTAGCCATGCATACCTTGAAGCCAGATTTGGTATTAGTCAAACCATGCATACGAGCAGTGACCGCCGATGCAGATCCGGTGGAGAAGAGATCCGTGGAGCAGTAGCCTAGCTCAGCGCCCGTGGCAGCAGGGAAGCAGGGAGGAGGAGGTCGTCACACCAGCGGCGGGGAGGTGGATCTTCTAGCAGATCCAATGTGAGGGGGTAGGTGAAGAGGAAGAGGTGTGGTGGGAGGAAGAAGAGAGATGCTAGTGAGGGAGATCTACGGTCGGAGCCATCAAGAGAGAGGACCTCACAGTGAGGAGTCCATCGCCGGAGGAAGGCCAAGACTACGCCATGGGGTCCCAAGAGGAGCAGAGAGAGGTGGAGAAGAGTGCCATCAAGGAAAGAAAAGGAGGAGCTCCTGTGAGGAGTTTGACCACTCTCTTATACAAGCAGAAGAGCGATGTTCTCGTGGAGACGCTGCCGTTGCTCTTTCCTATTTCATTTTTACTACTCCTTCTAGCAAATTTTCTAAATTTAGATAATTTAGACACTATTTAGTATATTTATTATATAGGTTATTTAAATTTTAATAAATCTAAATCAATTAATATGGACCAGAGGGAGTAATATATTAAGAGGCATCAAGGACGAATGTGACTTCTCTTTTTTGACTTTTCATCGAAGTAAATAATGTCGGATAGAGCCCGTTTTTCCCAGGCCGAGGTCTCAGGTTTGGCCAAATTTCTTTCAAACTCGGCCAATTTTAGGCGAAAATAGATGATTTTCATTAAAAGCGGGGGAGTTCGTACATACTACATCAAATTCGGGCGAACATCCAAATTTGATTTTATTAGGCTAAAAAGAACTAAAGAAGAGGCCGATGCCGATGCCAATGCCGATGCGATGTCAATGTCGTCGGACGATGCTCACATGCCGAAGTGACAGTAGAACAACGTGTAGTCGGGGTCCGCTTGCCACCGTCGTCGTCGCTCGGTGGCTGCGGGGGCGCGAGCTGCCCTGACCGGCGTCGCCGTTGCGCCAAGGCTGCGGCGAGGGACCGGCGTCATCGTCGTCGAGGACGACGAGCGGCGCGCCCTGGTAGGCGAGCTCACCGTGAGCCCTAGCCTAGCACTCGGCCTCCTCCTGTCGGCGCTGAACTCGGCGCGCCTCCACATGCTCCCAGTCCGCCCTGGACTAGGCGAGGAGGTCTGGCTTCGGCATCAGCGAGGGTAGCACCACGTCCTGGACAGAGCGTTCCGTCGCCATCTTGATGGCGAAGGAGTCCTCGTCGACGGGCACCGCCCAGTCTGCCGATTTCGGATGGTCGATTGACGGCGTCGGCGTGCGGGACTCGTTGATGACGATCCCCCACGATCTCGTCCACGGCGGCGAGCGCACCGGTGTGTCGGCCTCCCGCTTCACGGGCCAAAGCGCCTCGCCGCTGGCGCACAGCGATAGTGCCGGCATGGAACCAGACGAGAGCGAGGCCGAGGCAGTGGAGGACGACGAGCTGAGGCTCCCCATCCTCCTGGGCAGCCAGTTCGCCAGTGGGTTTCGCCTCGCTCTTGCCGCGGGCGCTGGCGAGCACGGGAAGCCCAGCCTCGGGGCGATTGCCATGTACCCATCATCGTGGAGCATCCATGCCTCACAGGGATGGAGCGTACGTCGGACGAAGCCGTTTGCCGTTGCATGGTCGCCGGGGAATCTCTCCATCATGGCTTCGTCGAGTGCTTCTTCTCGCCGGAGTTGGAGTTCGCGGTAGAGGGGAGTGGAGAGGCTGAGAGTGTGTGTTGTGAGCTGGCGAGGGCGCCGACTTTTATAGGCCGAAGTGGGTGTCAAAGGCAGGAGGTGTAGCGGCGTGGGCGTGAAAAGGGGAAATGGCGGGAAACCGAGGCGGCGGTGGCACGCCATTATGGCGACACGTGGCCGACGCGACAGGAAGTCATTGCCCGGGGGTCTGTCGTGGGAGCCGAGGCGAAGGGATGACGACGACTCGGCTTCATTCGCTGATAGGTTGGGGCCACACGTGTAGCCGTTTTTCTGCCAAATTGGCTTCGTCTGGCATTCCCAGGGTGTTCCCGGTGCCCCGGGATTGGCCTGGGATCTCCGGACGAAACTTGGGCCAAATTCGGACGAAACAGGCATCATAGGGATGCAACTGGGCCATTTTTTGGCGTCTGGACGAAAAAACGCCTTGGGAACGGCCTGCTGGGAACCCGAGTAGAGATTCTCTAAGAGATACCAAGGACAGACGCGACTACTCAGTAGGAAAGGTCTTACCGTGATGGGCAGACTGTTGCGTGAATGAAGATGGGTGAGCGCTAGGCGCGTGCTGTATGGATGGATGTGTGAGCGCGAGCGGTAGCGAGCGAGAAAAGCGGGCGTCTAGTAGGCGACTCGAGCGGGCAGCGCGTGCGGGGCGACGCGTGGCGGCAAGTGCATGCTAGAGTGAGAGGAGCAGGCGTCGTGAGGCGTGCGTGCGCGGGACGAGGGAGCAGCGAGCAAGGGCCAGGCACTAGAGCGAGGCTATAAGCATGCGCGGCACGGGAAGTGGGCCGGTCCGGTAAGACCGGCCCGTCCAGATTACCAAAAACAAACATAGGGGCAAAATACCTTTACGCGACCATGTGTCGCTGATGTATTCTCCGTTGAGGCTAGCATGGGTCTGGCAAGAGCCTTGCTCAAGCTGGCTCCTGGCAAGGACAACCTTGGTGAGGAGGAGATGCCTTGAGGCTCGTCGAAGTGGGTATTCTTCATGGGTCCCTTGGACGTCGCCCACGTCCTGAATGCCCAAAAAGCTCGGGCTTCCCTTCGCAAAGCCCTCGGTGTGCCCGATGGAGTCCCCGCTGGCAGAGCATGGTGCTTTGTACATGTGATGGGCCTTGCCGATGTTCTCCTAGTGATGCTTTCACCCTAGTTCGACAATGGCAGTGGAAGGCTCCCTTCACTTGTGTTCCTCGCACTGGGCCTTGGACGAGGGATGCATAGGGGTGAATCTTCAACATGGCCGAATAGGTTACCCTCCTCAACCTTCACGAACTTGTCAGCGACCCTGAAGAGCTCGAAGGTGGAGCTCGGCTCACGAGTGGCGAGATTCTCCATCATCCCGGCGTTCATGACGCTGGCGGAGAAGATCTCAATGATGTCCTCGTCGGAGGTCTTGGGGATCCTACCATGGACCTGTCAGAAATGTTGGACGTACTTGCGGATGGTCTCATCCGGACGTTGAGACACAACCCTGAGATTGTCCCTATAAGTAGGACGCTCGTACTCAGCGGCGAAATTAGTGAGGAATTGTTCTCAAAGGTTCTTCCATGAGGAAACAGACGTCGTGGGGAGATTCGTCAACCACATGCGTATCGACCCCTTGGGGATCATGGGAAACTAGTTTGCCATGACACGATGGTCCCCACGCGCGGAAAGGATGGCAGTGGTGTAGAGTTGCAGGAACTCAATTGGGTTGGTGGATCCGTCGTAGCGCGGAGGTAGCTCCGGTCAGAACTTGTCGAGCCAGGTGATGTGTCGTATGTCCTCCGCAAGGAGAGGCATGTGTTGTTGTTGTAGGGTTCGCAACATAGAAAACAAAAAAAATCCTACGATGGGACCAACTATATACCAAGATCTATCTACTAGATATAATCAACGGGCGGATACACATCCGTAGAGAACATATCCTTGAAGACCGATAAATCTTAACGGGGTTGAACTCGTGGTTGATGTAGACGATCTCTTGCCGATCTCAAGATCGATAGGAAGTCCTAGCACCGCAAATCAGCGGCGCATTCATGCTCGCACACACGTCCGAGACACCGAGCAACCTCCGCCTCCTCGCTCCAGCGATGCAGCGGAAGCACAACTCTTTCTTGACGAATAGCCACCGGGAACATGTATCTCGCTAGTTCGAGACCATGGGGGGTAAATACTAGAGGGGGAGAGAGATCCTTCACGAGGAGGTGTGAGTGAGAGAGAGGGAGGGGGATCCTTTTATAGGAGGAGGGGGCATCCCAAGGGGGTGGCTGGTGCATGGGGGCTGACCCCTTGCCCTCCCTCCATTGATGTGGGTGGACACTCCACTCACAAAAATTCCTTTCAATTCCATCCACTCAAAAACCCACTCAAATTCCCATTAATTTTCCACCAAATTTAATGCAAACACTCATTAAATAAAACTCCTTTTATTTATTCAGAATTTTGTCAATTACTTTAATGACAAACATTCACATATAACCCCTTAGTATTTCATTTCACATGCAAAAAACACATTTTGCAATTTCACCCGAAAACCCATTTCGGTATCTAGTGAAATAAATTTTTGTTCTTGTTATTCTTTCCGGCATGAAACTTTTGCTCCAAATGGATGTCGGTGTCTCTTAAGTGTGTCACCCTACGGTTCGCGAATAATATGGACATGATCGAGACCCTTCTCATATCAATAATTAGAAGCGGGACCTGGAGATCCATACTGACTCCCACACATTCAGCGATGACTTTCTTATGATCGCGAGAACCTTTTACGCTAGTATATTAATCCTTTTGTTTCGCGATATATTACATGTCCGAGATTCGATCATCGGTATCTCCATACCTAGTTTGATCTTGTTACTGACATGTACTCTTTTCTCGTTCCCTTGATATAACATTCTAGTGATCAAATCACTTGCTTGCAAGCTAATCAATGTGATATCATCGAGAGGTCCCAGAGCATATCTATCCGTCATCAGGATGAACAAATTCCACTCTCGATCCATGGGCCTCAACATAACACTTTAGTAGTACTGAACCCATTTTTATAATTACCATGTTATGGTGTGACATTTGATGTTATCAAGATACTCTTCCGGTGTTAGTGATTGACATGATTCTCATGGTCTAAGGATTATGATCACTTCGTATGTTGTTATAGCAATATAAACTCAATGACTTTGATCGTAATTCTATACTTCGGATGAATGTTTATCACACCATTACACTAATGTTGTGACCTCGTTATTAACAACATCCAATGTCTATGATCAGGAAACCGTGATCATCTTGTTAATCAACGAGCTAGTTTATGAGAGAGGAATAACTAGGAACTTTCTGTTTGTTTATTAAACACACATGTATTAATGTTTCCGTATTAATACTATTATAGCATGCAAAATATACATCTATCATATACTTGAAATATACATAATAACCACTTTATTATTGCCTCTCAGGGCATATTCCCTTTAGTCTCCCACTTGCACTAGAGACAATAATCTAGTTACATAGTGATAAATCTAACACCCATGGAGTTCTGGTGTTGATCATGTTTTGCTCTAGGGAGAGTTTTAGTCAACGGATCTGCTACATTGAGATCTGTGTGTACTTTACAAATCTTTATATCTCCATCCTTGACATGCTCATGGATGGAGTGAAACCGGCGCTTAATATGCTTGGAATTCTTGTGAGACCTTGGTTCTTTCGCATTGGCTATGGCACCATTGTTGTCACAATAGATCACCATTGGGTCCAACGCGCTCGCAACCACACTTAGTTCTGATATGAACTCCTTCATCCAAACCGCTTCCTGAGCCGCTTCTGAAGCAGCAACATATTCGGCCTCCATTGTTGATCCCGCCACCACGGGTTGTTTGGAACTCTTCCAACTAACCGCTCCGCCATTCATGAGAAATATGTATCCGTATTAAGACTTAGAGTCATCCAGATCGGTGTCAAAGCTTGCGTCGACATAACACTTAGAGACGAGCTCTTCTTCACCTCCATACACAAGAAACATATCCTTAGTTCTTCGCAAGTACTTAAGGATATTCTTGACCGCTATCCAGTGTTCCGAACCTGGATCCGATTGGTACCTACTATTCAAACTAATAGCATGTGCCACATCCGGTCTTGTACATAGCATGACGTACATTATAGAGCCTATGGCTAAAGCATAGGGGACTTTGTCCATTATCTCTCTTTCTTCCGCCGTAGCCAGACTTTGAGTCTTATTCAATGTATTGCTTTGCAACATAGGTAAGAACCCCTTCTTATTTCCATCCACTTTAAACTTCTTTAAAATATTATCAAGGTATGTACTTTGCGATAGCCCTATTAGGCGCCTAGATCTATCTCTATAGATCTTTATGCCTAATATGTATGACGCTTCACCTAGGTCCTTCATTGAAAATTGATTGTTTAGATAACTTTTAACACTGTTTAAAAGATCTATATCATTTCCGATTAATAATATGTCATCCACATATAATATCAGAAATGCCACATTGCTCCCACTCTCTTTCTTGTAAATACAAGTCTCTCCATAAGTTTGGACAAATCCAAACTCTTTGATCACCTCATCAAAGCGGAGATTCCAACTCCGGGATGCTTGCTTCAGTCCATAGATGGATCGATGAAGTTTGCATACCTTGTCAGCATCCCTAGGATTGACAAAACCCTTTGGTTGTATCATATACAACTCTTCTTCAATATTTCCATTGAGGAATGCAGTTTTGACATCCATCTGCCATATCTCATAGTCGAAAAATGCAGCAATTGCTAACATAATCCTAACTGACTTTAGCATCGCTACAGGAGAGAATGTCTCATCGTAGTCAACTCCTTAAATTTGTCGAAACCCCTTTGCGACAAGTCGAGCTTTATAGACGGTCACATTACCATCAACATCAGTTTTCCTTTTGAAAATCCATTTATTCTCTACGGCCTTTCGGTCGTGAGGTAAGTCCACCAAGTTCCAAACTTGGTTTTAGTACATGGATTCCATCTCGGATTTCATGGTTTTCTAACCATTTGTTGGAATCCAGGCTCATCATCGCGTCTTCATATGTCGCAGGGTCATCAATTTAATCAACCATGAAATTCATAACAGGGTTTTCGTACAGCTCTGGAGCTGCAAGCGTCCTGCTAGACCTGTGAGGTTCGTTAGTACTCTCTTTCAGAGTTTTCATGATCATTATCATTAGTTACCTCTTCAATTGGTGAAGCCAACTCCGGAACGACTTCCGGCGCTGCGCTACTCGTGTAGGGTTCGCAGCATAGAAAACAAAAAATTTCCTACGATGTGAACTATGTACCAAGATCTATCTATTAGATACAAACAACGGGCGGATGTATATTCGTAGAGAACATACCATTGAATACCGATAAAGCTTAACGAGTTCAACTCGTGGTTGATGTAGACGATCTCTTGCCGATCTCAAGATCGAGAGGAAGTCCTAGCGCCGCAAATCAGCAGCGCATCCGTGCTCGCACACACGTTCGAGGCACCGAGCAACCTCCGCCTCCTCGCTCCAGCGATGCAGCGGAAGCACAACTATTTCTTGCCGAATAGCCACCGGAAACATGTATCTCGCTAGTCCGAGACCATGGGGGATAAATTCTAGAGGGGGAGAGAGATCCTTCACGAGGAGGTGTAAGTGAGAAGTGAGGAGAGGGGATCCTTTTATAGGAGGAGGGAGAACCCCAAGGGGGTGGCCGGCGCATGGGGGATGCCCCCTTGCCCTCCCCTCTTCATGTGGGTGGACACTCCACTCACAAAAATCCATTCATATGCCTCCACTCAAAATCCCACTCAAACTTGCCATTAAATTTCCACCAAATTTAATGCAAACTCTCATTAAATAAAACTCTTTTATTTTATTCAGAATTTTATCAATTACTTTAATGACAAACATTCACAAATAACCCCTTGCTATAATTCCATTTCACATGCATAACCACTTTATGCAATTTCACCCGAAAACCTGTTTCGGTATCTAGTGAAATAAATTCCCGCGCTTGTTTATTCTTTCGGCATGAAACTTTTGCTCCAATTGGATGTGGTGTCTCTTAAGTGTGTCACCCTACGGTTCGTGAATAATGCGGACATGATCGAGACCCCTCTCGGATCAATAATCAGAAGCGGGATCTGGAGACCCATACTGACTCCCACACATTCAACGATGACTTTCTTGTGATCGTCGGAACCTTTCGCTAGTATCTTAATCCCTTTGTTTCACGATATATTACATGTACGAGATTCTATCATCAGTATCTCCATACCTAGTTTGATCTCGTTACTGACATGCACTCTTTTCTCGTTCCCGTGATATAACATTCTAGTGATCAAATCACTTGCTTGCAAGCTAATCAATGTGATATCACCGAGAGGGCCCGGAGTATATCTATCCGTCATCGGGATGAACAAATTCCACTCTTGATCCATGAGCCTCAACATAACACTTTATTAGTTCTGAATCCATCTTTATAATCACCCTGTTACGGTGTGACGTTTGATGTTATCAAGAAACTCTTCCGGTGTTAGTGATTGACATGATCTCATGGTCTAAGGATTAGGATCATTTCGTAAGTTGTTATAGCAATATAAATTCAATGAATTTGATCGTAATACTATACTTCGGATGAATGTTCATCACACCATTACACTAATGTTGCGATCCCGTTATTAACAACATCCAATGTCCATGATCAGGAAACCTTGATCATCTTGTTAATCAACGAGCTAGTTTATGAGAGAGGCATAAATAGGAACTTTCTGTTTGTTTATTAAACACACATGTATTAATGTTTCCGTATTAATACAATTATAGCATGCAAAATAAACATCTATCATATACTTGGAATACACATAATAAACACTTTATTATTGCCTCTCAGGGCATATTCCCTTCAGTCTCCCACTTGCACAACAGACAATAATCTAGTTACATAGTGATAAATCTAACACCCATTGAGTTCTGGTGTTGATCATGTTTTGCTCTAGGGAGAGTTTTAGTCAACGGATCTGTACATTGAGATCCGTGTGTACTTTACAAATCTTTATATCTCCATCCTTGACATGCTCGCGGATGGAGTGAAACCGGCGCTTAATATGCTTGGAATGCTTGTGAGACCTTGGCTCTTTGGCATTGGCAATGGCACCATTGTCGTCACAATAGATCACCATTGGGTCCAATGCGTTTGCAACCACTCCTAGTTCGGATATGAACTCCTTCATCCAGACTGCTTCCTGAGCCGCTTCTGAAGCAGCAACATATTCGGCCTCCGTTGTTGATCCCGCCACCACAGGTTGTTTGGAACTCCTCCAACTAACCGCTCCGCCATTCATGAGAAATACGTATCCGGATTGAGACTTAGAGTCATCCGGATCGGTGTCAAAGCTAGCATCAACATAACACTTAGCGACGAGCTCTTCTTCACCTCCGTATATAAGAAACATATCCTTAGTTCTTCGTAAGTACTTAAGGATATTCTTGACCGCTATCCAGTGTTCCGAACCTGGATCTGATTGGTACCTACTAGTCAAACTAATAGCATGTGCCACATCCGGTCTTGTACATAGCATGGCGTACATTATAGAGCCGATGGCTGAAGCATAGGGGACCTTGTCGATTATCTCTCTTTCTTCCGCCGAAGCCGGACTTTGAGTCTTACTCAATGTCTTGCCCTTCTTACTTCCGTCCATTTTAAACTTCTTTAAAATCTTATCAAGGTATGTACTTTGCGATAGCCCTATTAGGTGTCTATATTTATCTCTATAGATCTTTATGCCTAATATGTATGACGCTTCACCTAGGTCCTTCATTGAAAATTTGCTGTTTAGATAACTTTTAACACTGTTTAAAAGATCTATATCATTTCCGATCAATAATATGTCATCCACATATAATATCAGAAATGCCACATTTCTCCCACTCACTTTCTTGTAAATACAAGCTTCTCCATAAGTTTGGACAAATCCAAACTCTTTGATCACCTCATCAAAGCGGAGATTCCAACTTCGTGATGCTTGCTTCAATCCATAGATGGATCGCTGAAGCTTGCACACCTTGTTAGCATCCTTAGGATCGACAAAACCCTTTGGTTGTATCATATACAACTCTTCTTCAATATTACCATTGAGAAACGCGCAGTTTTGACATCCATCTGCCATTTCTCATAATCGAAATATGCAGCAATTGCTAACATAATCCTAACTGACTTTAGCATCGCTACGGGAGAGAATGTCTCATCGTAGTCAACTCCTTGAATTTGTCGAAACCCCTTTGCGAAAAGTCGAGCTTTATAGACGGTCACATTACCATCAGCATCAGTTTTCCTTTTGAAAATCCATTTGTTCTCCACGGCCTTTCGGTCGTGAGGTAATTCCACCAAGTTCCAAACTTGATTTTCATACATGGATTTCATCTCGGATTTCATGGCTTCTAACCATTTGTTGGAATACGGGCTCATCATCGCTTCTTCATACGTCGCAGGGTCATCATTTTCATCAACCATGAAATTCATGACAGGATTTCCGTACAGCTCGGGAGCTGCACGCGTCCTGCTTGACCTGCGAGGTTCGGTAGTACTCTCATTCGGAGTTTCATGACCATTATCATTAGTTCCCTCTTCAACAGGTGGAGTCAACTCCGGAACAACTTCGGCGCTGCGCTACTCGCCATACTTTGAAGAGAAGGTTCAATAACCTCTTTGAGTTCTACCTTCCGACGACTCACACCTTTCGCGAGAAACTCTTTCTCTAGAAAGGATCCGTTCTTGGCAACAAAAACCTTGCCCTTGGATCCGTGATAGAAGGAATACCCAATAGTTTCCTTAGGGTAACCTATGAAGATGCATTTTTCCGCTTTGGGTTCGAGTTTATCCGGTTGAAGTTTATTCACATAAACATCGCATCCCCAAACTTTAAGAAATAACAGCTTAGGTTTGTTTCCAAACCACAATTCATACGGTGTCTTTTTCAACGGATTTAGATGGTGCCCGATTTAAAGTGAATGCAACAGTTTCTAGTGCATAACCCCAAAATGACAATGGCAAGTCCGTCAGAGACATCATAGATTGAACCATATCTAATAAAGTACGATTACGATGTTCCGACACACCATTTCGCTGTGGTGTTCCGGTAGGCGTGAGTTGTGAAACAATTCCACACTCTTTCATGTGAGTGCTAAACTCGTAACTTAGATACTCACCTCCACGGCCGGACCGTAGAAATTTGATCTTTCTATTACGATGATTTTCCACTTCATTATGAAATTCCTTGAACTTTTTAAAGGTTTTAGACTTGTGTTTCATCAAGTAGATATAACCATACCTACTCAAATCATCCGTGAAAGTAACAAAATAACAATATCCACCTCGCGCCGACACACTCATTGAACCACATACATCGGAATGTATGATTTCCAATAAATCTGTCGCCCGTTCCATTGAACCGGAAAACGGCGTTCTAGTCATCTTGCCCATAAGGCATGGCTCACATGTATCAAATGATTCAAAATCAAGTGATTCGAAAAGTCCATCTGAATGGAGCTTCTTCATGCGTTTAACGCCAATATGACCTAGACGGCAGTGCCACATATATGCGGATATATCATCATTAAGTTTAATCCTTTTAGCATCAACATTATGAATATGTGTAACATTATCATCGAGATCTAATAGAAATAAACCATTCATCATCGGTGCATGACCATAAAAGATTTCATTCATATAAATAGAACAACCATGGTTCTCGGATTTAAATGAATAACCACTTCGCATCAAACACGATCCAGATAAAATGTTCATGCTCAGTGCAGGCACCAGATAACAATTATTCAAGTTTATAACTAAACCCGATGGCAAATGGAGAGGCAGCGTTCCGACGGCGATCACATCAACGCTTGATCCATTGCCGACACGCATCTTGACCTCACCCCTTGCTAGCGGTCGCTTGTTCCGTAGCCCCTGATTCGAGTTACAAATATTAGCAACTGAACCGGTGTCAAATACCCAGGTGCTACTGCGAGCACTAGTCAAGTACACATCAATAACATGTATATCATATATACCTTTGTTTGCCTTGCCGGCCTTCTTGTCTGCCAAATACTTGGGGCAGTTGCGCTTCCAGTGGCCAGTCCCCTTACAATAGTAGCACTCGGTATCAGACTTAGGTCCAACTCGGGGTTTCTTTTCAGGCACGGCAACCGGCTTGCCGCCCTCACTTCCCTTCCATTTTCACTTCTTGTCTTTCTTGAAACCAGTGTTCCTATTGATCATCAACACTTGATGTTCCGTTTTGATCTCCACTTCTGCAGTTTTAAGCATTGCCAGAAGCTCGGGGAGAGACTCCTTCATGCCTTGCATATTATAGTTCATCACAAAGCTCTTATAGCTAGGTGGCAGAGACTGCAGAACACGATGGATGCCTAAGTCAATGGGAATCGTTATTCCCAAGGACACAAGCTTATCGGCGTAACCCGACATCTTGAGTACATGCTCACTAACGGAGCCGTGCTCTTTCATCATGCAGCTAAAGAACTTTTCTGAAGCGTTGTAGCTCTCTATAGCAGTATGTGTGTCGAAAATCATTTTGAACTCACCCATTGTATCAAATGCATTGCCGTTTTAGAAATGCTTTCAAAGTTCCGGCTCTATCCCATACAATATGCCGCAATGAACTAAGTTGTGGTCCTCCTGACTAGTCTGATAGACATTCTTCTCCTCGTCAGGGGCATCCTCTAAAGGTGGGGGGCCTAGTGGCGCTTCTAGCACGTATTGCTTTTGTGCAACAGAGAGGAGAATCCTCAAATTCATGGCCCATTCGGTAAAGTTGCTACCGTTCGTTGCTAGTTTCTCTTTCTCCATGAACACATTGAAATTAAAAGCAGGTGGTGCCATCTACAACAGATTTTGTAAAGTTTAGACTAAGTGTATGATAGATGGAGTTCAACTAATCCATATTACGAATGAACTCCCACTCAAAAACAACATCCCTCGTGCCTTTTTGGTGATTATATGAACCAAATCCACTATACCAAGTCCGATTATCACGTGAGTCGGTATAGCTTCAAAGGCGAGCATCAAATGGGCATCATATCTACTATATGACTCATGCTTAACCTTTCGGTCCGTGTTCCGAGGCCAAGGCTCGCCAAGTTAGAACCTTAGTATTCGCGTGTGTAACTGTTTTACACCCGAAATATGGTCGTGGATCCAAGAACACCCGATCATCACGTGATGTCTTGGAGCCACGAAAACATAATCGGTGCATACTAAAGGAAGAACACATTCTTATCTTGATATTTAAATGAGGGATCATCTTATTATGCTAAAAAAGCGCTAAACAAGCAATATAAGATGCTATCAAACATCACATGTTTATTAGTGAAATGATATGGTTCCCGCAGATGATCTCTATCATGTGCATCGTGGTATGATCACTATCATACCTATACGTGTAAATCCAAGGTCTATGGAGTTTACACGCTATGTGTGTTGTAAGAGTATCATCTCATACTTCTACTTACAACATCACCATATCATAACACTAGCCGAGCAACAATCTAAACTAGACGCCTCTAATTTATCCATTGCAAGTTTTACGTGGCTTAGGGCTTTCAAGATAGAACCGTTCTTACCTACGAACATGAACCGCAACGAAGATAACCAAATTGTTGAAAACTCGTTGCAAAATAGATATTGACTATAGTAGGAGAGACAGACACCCGCTAGCCACTTATGCAAACTAGTTGCATGTCAAGCGTGGAACAGGTCTCATGTGCGAGGACATGTAAAGTTTGTCCAGGCCGCTTCATCCCACTATGCCACCAATATACAAAATTACAACTAAGGAGAAACAACATGATCATCATCGCCCACATACTCATATGTGTACTACCCGTGTAAAGCATCTACGCATAGATCCGACTCTGATACCACTATAGGGTTCGCAGCATAGAAAACAAAAATTTTCCTACGATGTGAACTATGTACCAAGATCTATCTATTAGATACAAACAACGGGCGGATGTATATCCGTAGAGAACATACCCTCGAAGACCGACAAAGCTTAACGAGTTCAACTCGTGGTTGATGTAGACGATCTCTTGCCGATCTCAAGATCGAGAGGAAGTCCTAGCGCCGCAAATCAGCAGCGCATCCGTGCTCGCACACACGTTCGAGGCACCGAGCAACCTCCGCCTCCTCGCCCCAGCGATGTAGCGGAAGCACAACTCTTTATTGCCGAATAGCCACCAGGAACATGTATCTCGCTAGTCCGAGAGCATGGGGATAAATTCTAGAGGGGGAGAGAGATCCTTCATGAGGAGGTGTAAGTGAGAAGTGAGGAGAGGGGCTCCTTTTATAGGAGGAGGGGGGGAACCCCAAGGGGGTGGCCGGCGCATGGGGGCTGCCCCCTTGCCCTCCCCTCTTCATGTGGGTGGACACTCCACTCACAAAAATCCATTCGTATGCCTCCACTCAAAATCCCACTCAAACTTGCCAATAAATTTCCACCAAATTTAATGCAAACTCTCATTAAATAAAACTCTTTTATTTTATTCAGAATTTTGTCAATTACTTTAATGACAAACATTCACAAATAACCCCTTGCTCGAATTCCATTTCACATGCATAACCACTTCATACCAAATATGTATAAACCCTAAACCTGTAAATCGCCCTAGAACCCCTATCCTGTGGGCAATAGCTCATGAAAACGGCCATAAAACGCGAAAACGACAAGTTTCTGGTCATATCTTTCCAACATGTATCAGGTCGGAAGGTCACTGTAAATCGCCCTAGAACCCCTATCCTGTGGGCAATAGCTCATGAAAACGGCCATGATACAAGAAAACGACGAGTTTCTGGTCATATCTTTCCAACATGTATCAGGTCGGAAGGTCACTGTAAATCGCCCTAGAACCCCTAAACTGTGGGCAATAGCTCATGAAAACGGCCATAAAACGCGAGAACGGCGAGTTTCTGGTCATATCTCTCAAACATGTTAGGGTTCTTTCGAGACATGCAAATCCGGCTGAAACCCAAAAACTGTGGGCAATAACTCATGAAAATGACCATAAAACACGAAAACGACGAGTTTTAGGCATAACTCTCAAACATGTATCGTGTCTTAAGGTTGCTTTAAATAGCCCTATAACCATAAAACTATGGGCAATAGCTCATGAAAACGGCCATAAAACGCGAAAACGACGAGTTTCTGGTCATATCTTTCCAACATCTATCAGGTCGGAAGGTCACTGTAAATCACCCTAGAACCCCTAAACAGTGGGCAATAGCTCATGAAAACGGCCATAAAACAAGAAAACTACGAGTTTTTAGTCATATCTCTCAAAAATGTAACGGGTCTTACATGCCTTGCAAATGTGGGCAATAGCTCATGAAAATGACCATAAAACACGAAAACGACGAGTTTTTAGGCATAACTCTTAAACATGTACCGGGTCATAAGGTTGCTTTAAATAGCCCTAGAACCATAAAACTGTGGGCAATAGCTCATGAAAACGGCCATAAAACAAGAAAACGACGAGTTTCTGGTCATATCTTTCCAACATGTATCAGGTCGGAAGGTCACTGTAAATCGCCCTAGAACCCCTATCCTGTGGGCAATAGGTCATGAAAACGGCCATAAAACGCGAAAACGACGAGTTTCTGGTCATATCTTTCCAACATGTATCAGGTCGGAAGGTCACTGTAAATCGCCTTAGAACCCCTAAACTGTGGGCAATAGCTTATGAAAACGGCCACAAAACACGAGAACATCGAGTTTCTGGTCATATCTTTCCAACATGTATCAGGTCAGAAGGTCACTGTAAATAGCCCTAGAACCCCTAAATAGTGGGCAATAGCTCATGAAAACAGCCATGAAACAAGAAAAAGACGAGTTTCTGGTCATATCTTTCCAACATGTATCAGGTCGGAAGGTCACTGTAAATCGCCCTAGAACCCCTAAACTGTGGGCAATAGCTCATGAAAACGGCCATAAAACGCGAGAATGGCGAGTTTCTGGTCATATCTCTCAAACATGTTAGGGTTCTTTCGAGACATGCAAATCCGGCTGAAACCCAAAAACTGTGGGCAATAACTCATGAAAATGACCATAAAACACGAAAACGACGAGTTTTAGGCATAACTCTCAAACATGTATCGGGTCTTAAGGTTGCTTTAAATAGACCTAGAACCATAAAAATATGGGCAATAGCTCATGAAAACGGCCATAAAACGTGAAAACGACGAGTTTGTAGTCATATATTTCCAACATGTATCAGGTCGGAAGGTCACTGTAAATCGCCCTAGAACCCCTAAACAGTTGGCAGTAGCTCATGAAAACGGCCATAAAACAAGAAAACTACGAGTCTTTAGTCATATCTCTCAAAAATGTAATGGGTCTTACATGCATTGCAAATGCAATTGAAACCAGAAACGGCCATAAAACGCGAGAACGGCGAGTTTCTTGCCATATCTCTCAAACATGTTAGGGTTCTTTCGAGACATGCAAATCCGGCTGAAACCCAAAAACTGTGGGCAATAACTCATGAAAATGACCATAAAACACGAAAACGACGAGTTTTTAGGCATAACTCTCAAACATGTACCGGGTCTTAAGGTTGCTTTAAATAGCCCTAGATCATAAAACTGTGGGAAATAGCTCATGAAAACGGCCATAAAACAAGAAAACGACGAGTTTCTGGTCATATCTTTCCAACATGTATCAGGTCGGAAGGTCACTGTAAATCGCCCTAGAACCCCTAAACATTGGGCAATAACTCATGAAAACGGCCATAAAACGCGAGAACGGCGAGTTTCTGGTCATATCTCTCAAACATGTCAGGGTTCTTTCGAGAAATGCAAATCCGGCTGAAACCCAAAAACTGTGGGCAGTAACTCATGAAAATGACCATAAAACACGAAAACGACGAGTTTTTAGGCATAACAATCAAACAGGTATCGGGTCTTAAGGTTGCTTTAAATAGCCCTAGAACCATAAAAATATGGGCAATAGCTCATGAAAACGGCCATAAAACGCGAAAACGACGAGTTTCTGGTCATATCTTTCCAACATGTATCAGGTCGGAAGGTCACTGTAAATCGCCCTAGAACCCCCAAACTGTGGGCAATAGCTCATGAAAACGGCCATAAAACAAGAAAACGACGAGTTTATGGTCATATCTTTCCAACATGTATCAGGTCGGAAGGTCACTGTAAATCACCCTAGAACCCCTAAACTGTGGGCAATAGCTCATGAAAACGGCCATAAAACGCGAGAACAACGAATTTCTGGTCATATCTTTCCAACATGTATCAGGTCGGAAGGTCACTGTAAATCGCCCTAGAACCCCTAAACAGTGGGCAATAGCTCACGAAAACGGCCATAAAACAAGAAAACGACGAGTTTTTGGTCATATCTTTCCAACATGTATCAGATCGGAAGGTCACTGTAAATCGCCCTAGAACCCCTAAACTATGGGCAATAGCTCATGAAAACGGCCATAAAACGCGAGAACGGCGAGTTTGTGGTCATATCTCTCAAACCAGTCAGGGTTCTTTCGAGACATGCAAATCCGGCTGAAACCCAAAAACTGTGGGCAATAACTCATGAAAATGACCATAAAACACGAAAACGACGAGTTTTTAGGCATAACTATCAAACAGGTATCGGGTCTTACGGTTGCTTTAAATAGCCCTAGAACCATAAAACTATGGGCAATAGCTCATGAAAACGGCCATAAAACGCGAAAACGAGGAGTTTCTGGTCATATCTTTCCAACATGTATCAGGTCGGAAGGTCACTGTAAATCGCCCTCGAACACCTAAATTGTGGGCAATAGCTCATGAAAACGGCCATAGAACAAGAAAATGACGAGTTTATGGTCATATCTTTCCAACATGTATCAGGTCGAAAGGTCACTGTAAATCGCCCTAGAACCCCTAAACTGTGGGCAATAGCTCATGAAAACGGCCACAAAACACGAGAACGACGAGTTTCTGGTCATATCTTTCCAACATATATCAGGTCGAAAGGTCACTGTAAATCGCCCTAGAACCCCTAAACAGTGGACACTAGCTCATGAAAACGGCCATAAAACAAGAAAACGACGAGTTTTTGGTCATATCTTTCCAACATGTATCAGGTCGGAAGGTCACTGTAAATCGCCCTAGAACCCCTAAACTGTGGGCAATAGCTCATGAAAACGGCCATAAAACGCGAGAACGGCGAGTTTCTGGTCATATCTCTCAAACATGTTAGGGTTCTTTCGAGACATGCAAATCCGGCTGAAACCCAAAAACTGTGGGCAATAACTCATGAAAATGACCATAAAACACGAAAACGACGAGTTTTTAGCCATAACTCTCAAACATGTATCAGGTCTTAAGGTTGCTTTAAATAGCCCTAGAACCAAAAAAGTGTGGGCAATAGCTCATGAAAACGGCCATAAAACGCGACAACGACGAGTTTCTGGTCATATCTTTCCAACATTTATCAGGTCGGAAGGTCACTGTAAATCGCCCTAGAACTCCTAAACTGTGGGCAATAGCTCATGAAAACGGCCATAAAACGCGAGAACGGCGAGTTTCTGGTCATATCTCTCAAATATGTTAGGGTTCTTTCGAGACATGCAAATCCGGCTGAAACCCAAAAACTGTGGGCAATAACTCATGAAAGACCATAAAACACGAAAACGACGAGTTTTTAGGCATAACTCTCAAACATGTACCGGGTCTTAAGGTTGCTTTAAATAGGCCTAGAACCATAAAGCTGTGGGCAATAGCTCATGAAAACGGCCATAAAACAAGAAAACAACGAGTTTCTGGTCATATCTTTCCAACATGTATCAGGTTGGAAGGTCACTTAAATCGCCCTAGAACCCCTAAACAGTGGGCAATAGCTCATGAAAACGGCCATAAAACAAGAAAACGACGAGTTTTTGGTCATATCTTCCCAACATGTATCAGGTCGGAAGGTCACTGTAAATCGCCCTAGAACCCCTAAACTGTGGGCAATAGCTCATGAAAACGGCCATAAAACGCGAGAACGGCGAGTTTGTGGTCATATCTCTCAAACCTGTCAGGGTTCTTTCGAGACATGCAAATCCGGCTGAAACCCAAAAACTGTGGGCAATAACTCATGAAAATGACCATAAAACACGAAAACGACGAGTTTTTAGGCATAACTATCAAACAGGTATCGGGTCTTAAGGTTGCTTTTAATAGCCCTAGAACCATAAAACTATGGGCAATAGCTCATGAAAACGGCCATAAAACGCGAAAACGAGGAGTTTCTGGTCATATCTTTCCAACATGTATCAGGTCGGAAGGTCACTGTAAATCGCCCTCGAACACCTAAATTGTGGGCAATAGCTCATGAAAACGGCCATAGAACAAGAAAATGACGAGTTTATGGTCATATCTTTCCAACATGTATCAGGTCGGAAGGTCACTGTAAATCGCCCTAGAACCCCTAAACTGTGGGCAATAGCTCATGAAAACGGCCACAAAACACGAGAACAACGAGTTTCTGGTCATATCTTTCCAACATATATCAGGTCGAAAGGTCACTGTAAATCGCCCTAGAACCCCTAAACAGTGGACAATAGCTCATGAAAACGGCCATAAAACAAGAAAACGACGAGTTTTTGGTCATATCTTTCCAACATGTATTAGGTCGGAAGGTCACTGTAAATCGCCCTAGAACCCCTAAACTGTGGGCAATAGCTCATGAAAACGGCCATAAAACGCGAGAACGGCGAGTTTCTGGTCATATCTCTCAAACATGTTAGGGTTCTTTCGAGACATGCAAATCCGGCTGAAACCCAAAAACTGTGGGCAATAACTCATGAAAATGACCATAAAACACGAAAACGACGAGTTTTTAGCCATAACTCTCAAACATGTATCAGGTCTTAAGGTTGCTTTAAATAGCCCTAGAACCATAAAAGTGTGGGCAATAGCTCATGAAAACGGCCATAAAACGCGACAACGACGAGTTTCTGGTCATATCTTTCCAACATGTATCAGGTCGGAAGGTCACTGTAAATCGCCCTAGAACTCCTAAACTGTGGGCAATAGCTCATGAAAACGGCCATAAAAGGCGAGAACGGCGAGTTTCTGGTCATATCTCTCAAATATGTTAGGGTTCTTTCGAGACATGCAAATCCGGTTGAAACCCAAAAACTGTGGGCAATAACTCATGAAAGACCATAAAACACGAAAACGACGAGTTTCTAGGCATAACTCTCAAACATGTACCGGGTCTTAAGGTTGCTTTAAATAGCCCTAGAACCATAAAGCTGTGGGCAATAGCTCATGAAAACGGCCATAAAACAAGAAAACGACGAGTTTCTGGTCATATCTTTCCAACATGTATCAGGTTGGAAGGTCACTTAAATCGCCCTAGAACCCCTAAACTGTGGGCAATAGCTCATGAAAACGGCCATAAAACGCTAGAACGGCGAGTTTATGGTCATATCTCTCAAACCTGTCAGGGTTCTTTCGAGACATGCAAATCCGGCTGAAACCCAAAAACTATGGGCAATAACTCATGAAAATGACCATAAAACACGAAAACGACGAGTTTTTAGGCATAACTATCAAACAGGTATCGGGTCTTAAGGTTGCTTTAAATAGCCCTAGAACCATAAAACTATGGGCAATAGCTCATGAAAACGGCCATAAAACGCGAAAACGAGGAGTTTCTGGTCATATCTTTCCAACATGTATCAGGTCGGAAGGTCACTGTAAATCGCCCTCGAACACCTAAACTGTGGGCAATAGCTCATGAAAACGGCCATAGAACAAGAAAATGACGAGTTTATGGTCATATCTTTCCAACATGTATCAGGTCGGAAGGTCACTGTAAATCGCCCTAGAACCCCTAAACTGTGGGCAATAGCTCATGAAAACGGCCACAAAACACGAGAACGACGAGTTTCTGGTCATATCTTTCCAACATGTATCAGGTCGGAAGGTCACTGTAAATCGCACTAGAACCCCTAAACAGTGGGCAATAGCTCATGAAAACGGCCATAAAACAAGAAAACGACGAGTTTTTGGTCATATCTGTCCAACATGTATCAGGTCGGAAGGTCACTGTAAATCGCCCTAGAACCCCTAAACTGTGGGCAATAGCTCATGAAAACGGCCATAAAACGCGATAACGGCGAGTTTCTGGTCATATCTCTCAAACATGTTAGGGTTCTTTCGAGACATGCAAATCCGGCTGAAACCCAAAAACCGTGGGCAATAACTCATGAAAATGACCATAAAACACGAAAACGACGAGTTTTTAGCCATAACTCTCAAACATGTATCAGGTCTTAAGGTTGCTTTAAATAGCCCTAGAACCATAAAAGTGTGGGCAATAGCTCATGAAAACGGCCATAAAACGCGAAAACGACGAGTTTCTGGTCATATCTTTCCAACATGTATCAGGTCGGAAGGTCACTGTAAATCGCTCTAGAACCCCTAAACTGTGGGCAATAACTCATGAAAACGGCCATAAAACGCGAGAACGGCGAGTTTGTGGTCATATCTCTCAAACATGTCAGGGTTCTTTCGAGACATGCAAATCCGGCTGAAACCCAAAAACTGTGGGCAATAACACATGAAAATGACCATAAAACACGAAAACGACGAGTTTTTAGGCATAACTATCAAACATGTATCGGGTCTTAAGGTTGCTTTAAATAGCCCTAGAACCATAAAACTATGGGCAATAGCTCATGAAAACGGCCATAAAACGCGAAAAAGACGAGTTTCTGGTCATATCTTTCCAACATGTATCAGGTCGGAAGGTCACTGTAAATCGCCCTAGAATCCCTAAACATTGGGCAGTAGCTCATGAAAACGGCCATAAAACAAGAAAACTACGAGTTTTTAGTCATATCTCTCAAAAATGTTAAGGGTCTTACATGCCTTGCAAATCCAATTGAAACCAAAAACGGCCATAAAACGCGAGAACGGCGAGTTTGTGGTCATATCTCTCAAACCTGTCAGGGTTCTTTCGAGACATGCAAATCCGGCTGAACCCAAAAACTGTGGGCAATAACTCATGAAAATGACCATAAAACACGAAAACGACGAGTTTTTAGGCATAACTCTCAAACATGTATCAGGTCTTAAGGTTGCTTTAAATAGCCCTAGAACCATAAAAGTGTGGGCAATAGCTCATGAAAACGGCCATAAAACGCGAAAACGACGAGTTTCTGGTCATATCTTTCCAACATGTATCAGGTCGGAAGTTCACTGTAAATCGCTCTAGAACCCCTAAACTGTGGGCAATAACTCATGAAAACGGCCATAAAACGCGAGAACGGCGAGTTTCTGGTCATATCTCTCAAACATGTCAGGGTTCTTTCGAGACATGCAAATCCGGCTGAAACCCAAAAACTGTGGGCAATAACACATGAAATGACCATAAAACACGAAAACGACGAGTTTTTAGGCATAACTATCAAACAGGTATCGGGTCTTAAGGTTGCTTTAAATAGCCCTAGAACCATAAAACTATTGGCAATAGCTCATGAAAACGGCCATAAAACGCGAAAACGACGAGTTTCTGGTCAAATCTTTCCAATATGTATCAGGTCGGAAGGTCACTGTAAATCGCCCTAGAACCCCTAAACATTGGGCAGTAGCTCATGAAAACGGCCATAAAACAAGAAAACTACGAGTCTTACATGCCTTGCAAATCCAATTGAAACCAAAAACGGGCATAAAACGCGAGAACGGCGAGTTTCTTGTCATATCTCTCAAACATGTTAGGGTTCTTTCGAGACATGCAAATCCGGCTGAACCCAAAAACTGTGGGCAATAACTCATGAAAATGACCATAAAACACGAAAACGACGAGTTTTTAGGCATAACTCTCAAACATGTATCAGGTCTTAAGGTTGCTTTAAATAGCCCTAGAACCATAAAAGTGTGGGCAATAGCTCATGAAAACGGCCATAAAACGCGAAAACGACGAGTTTCTGGTCATATGTTTCCAACATGTATCAGGTCGGAAGATCACTGTAAATCGCCCTAGAACCCCTAAACAGTGGGCAATAGCTCATGTAAATGGCCATAAAACAAGAAAACGACGAGTTTCTGGTCATATCTTTCCAACATGTATTAGGTCGGAAGGTCACTGTAAATCGCCCTAGAACCCCTAAACTGTGGGCAATAGCTCATGAAAACGGCCATAAAACGCGAGAACGGCGAGTTTGTGGTCATATCTCTCAAACCTGTCAGGGTTCTTTCGAGACATGCAAATCCGGCTGAAACCCAAAAACTGTGGGCAATAACTCACGAAAATGACCATAAAACACGAAAACGACGAGTTATTAGGCATAACTATGAAACATGTATCGGGTCTTAAGGTTGCTTTAAATAGCCCTAGAACCATAAAACTATGGGCAATAGCTCATGAAAACGGCCATAAAACGCGAAAACGACGAGTTTCTAGTCATATCTTTCCAACATGTATCAGGTCGGAAGGTCACTGTAAATCGCCCTCGAACACCTAAACTGTGGGCAATAGCTCATGAAAACGGCCATAGAACAAGAAAATGATGAGTTTATGGTCATATCTTTCCAACATGTATCAGGTTGGAAGGTCACTGTAAATCGCCCTAGAACCCCTAAACTGTTGGCAATAGCTCATGAAAACGGCCACAAAACACGAGAACGACGAGTTTCTGGTCATATCTTTCCAACATGTATCAGGTCGGAAGGTCACTGTAAATTGCCCTAGAACCCCGAAACAGTGGGCAATAGCTCATGAAAACAGCCATGAAACAAGAAAAAGGCGAGTTTCTGGTCATATCTTTCCAACATGTATCAGGTCGGAAGGTCACTGTAAATCGCCCTAGAACCCCTAAACTGTGGGCAATAGCTCATGAAAACGGCCATAAAACACGAGAATGGCGAGTTTCTGGTCATATCTCTCAAACATGTTAGGGTTCTTTCGAGACATGCAAATCCGGCTGAAACCCAAAAACTGTGGGCAATAACTCATGAAAATGACCATAAAACACGAAAACGACGAGTTTTTAGGCATAACTCTCAAACATGTACCGGGTCTTAAGGTTGCTTTAAATAGCCCTTGAACCATAAAGCTGTGGGCAATAGCTCATGAAAACGGCCATAAATCAAGAAAACGACAAGTTTTTGGTCATATCTTTCCAACATGTATCAGGTCGGAAGGTCACTGTAAATCGCCCTAGAACCCCTAAACTGTGGGCAATAGCTCATGAAAACGGCCAGAAAACGCGAGAACGGCGAGTTTCTGGTTATATCTCTCAAACATGTTAGGTTTCTTTCGAGACATGCAAATCCGGCTGAAACCCAAAAACTGTGGGCAATAACACATGAAAATGACCATAAAACACGAAAACGACGAGTTTTTAGGCATAACTATCAAACAGGTATCGGGTCTTAAGGTTGCTTTAAATAGCCCTAGAACCATAAAAGTGTGGGCAATAGCTCATGAAAACGGCCATAAAACGCGAAAACGAGGAGTTTCTGGTCAAATCTTTCCAACATGTATCAGGTCGGAAGGTCACTGTAAATCGCCCTAGAACCCCTAAACATTGGGCAGTAGCTCATGAAAACAAGAAAACTACGAGTTTTTAGTCATATCTCTCAAAAATGTAAAGGGTCTTACATGCCTTGCAAATCCAATTGAAACCAAAAACGGCCATAAAACGCGAGAACGGCGAGTTTCTTGTCATATCTCTCAAACATGTTAGGGTTCTTTCGAGACATGCAAATCCGGCTGAACCCAAAAACTGTGGGCAATAACTCATGAAAATGACCATAAAACACGAAAACGACGAGTTTTTAGGCATAACTCTCAAACATGTATCAGGTCTTAAGGTTGCTTTAAATAGCCCTAGAACCATAAAAGTGTGGGCAATAGCTCATGAAAACGGCCATAAAACGCGAAAACGACGAGTTTCTGGTCATATGTTTCCAACATGTATCAGGTCGGAAGGTCACTGTAAATCGCCCTAGAACCCCTAAATAGTGGGTAATAGCTCATGTAAACGGCCATAAAACAAGAAAACGACGAGTTTCTGGTCATATCTTTCCAACATGTATTAGGTCGGAAGGTCACTGTAGATCGCCCTAGAACCCCTAAACTGTGGGCAATAGCTCATGAAAACGGCCATAAAACGCGAGAACGGCGAGTTTGTGGTCATATCTCTCAAACCTGTCAGGGTTCTTTCGAGACATGCAAATCCGGCTGAAACCCAAAAACTGTGGGCAATAACTCACGAAAATGACCATAAAACACGAAAACGACGAGTTATTAGGCATAACTATGAAACAGGTATCGGGTCTTAAGGTTGCTTTAAATAGCCCTAGAACCATAAAACTATGGGCAATAGCTCATGAAAACGGCCATAAAACGCGAAAACGACGAGTTTCTAGTCATATCTTTCCAACATGTATCAGGTCGGAAGGTCACTGTAAATCGCCCTCGAACACCTAAACTGTGGGCAATAGCTCATGAAAACGGCCATAGAACAAGAAAATGATGAGTTTATGGTCATATCTTTCCAACATGTATCAGGTTGGAAGGTCACTGTAAATCGCCCTAGAACCCCTAAACTGTGGGCAATAGCTCATGAAAACGGCCACAAAACACGAGAACGACGAGTTTCTGGTCATATCTTTCCAACATGTATCAGGTCGAAAGGTCACTGTAAATCTCCCTAGAACCCCTAAACAGTGGGCAATAGCTCATGAAAACAGCCATGAAACAAGAAAAAGGCGAGTTTCTGGTCATATCTTTCCAACATGTATCAGGTCGGAAGGTCACTGTAAATCGCCCTAGAACCCCTAAACTGTGGGCAATAGCTCATGAAAACGGCCATAAAACGCGAGAATGGCGAGTTTCTGGTCATATCTCTCAAACATGTTAGGGTTCTTTCGAGACATGCAAATCCGGCTGAAACCCAAAAACTGTGGGCAATAACTCATGAAAATGACCATAAAACACGAAAACGACGAGTTTTTAGGCATAACTCTCAAACATGTACGGGTCTTAAGGTTGCTTTAAATAGCCTTGAACCATAAAGCTGTGGGCAATAGCTCATGAAAACGGCCATAAATCAAGAAAACGACAAGTTTTTGGTCATATCTTTCCAACATGTATCAGGTCGGAAGGTCACTGTAAATCGCCCTAGAACCCCTAAACTGTGGGCAATAGCTCATGAAAACGGCCAGAAAACGCGAGAACGGCGAGTTTCTGGTTATATCTCTCAAACATGTTAGGTTTCTTTCGAGACATGCAAATCCGGCTGAAACCCAAAAACTGTGGGCAATAACACATGAAAATGACCATAAAACACGAAAACGACGAGTTTTTAGGCATAACTATCAAACAGGTATCGGGTCTTAAGGTTGCTTTAAATAGCCCTAGAACCATAAAACTATTGGCAATAGATCATGAAAACGGCCATAAAACGCGAAAACGACGAGTTTCTGGTCAAATCTTTCCAACATGTATCAGGTCGGAAGGTCACTGTAAATCGCCCTAGAACCCCTAAACATTGGGCAGTAGCTCATGAAACAAGAAAACTACGAGTTTTTAGTCATATCTCTCAAAAATGTAAAGGGTCTTACATGCCTTGCAAATCCAATTGAAACCAAAAACGGCCATAAAACGCGAGAACGGCGAGTTTCTTGTCATATCTCTCAAACATGTTAGGGTTCTTTCGAGACATGCAAATCCGGCTGAACCCAAAAACTGTGGGCAATAACTCATGAAAATGACCATAAAACACGAAAACGACGAGTTTTTAGGCATAACTCTCAAACATGTATCAGGTCTTAAGGTTGCTTTAAATAGCCCTAGAACCATAAAAGTGTGGGCAATAGCTCATGAAAACGGCCATAAAACGCGAAAACGAGGAGTTTCTGGTCATATCTTTCCAACATGTATCAGGTCGGAAGTTCACTGTAAATCGCTCTAGAACCCCTAAACTGTGGGCAATAACTCATGAAAACGGCCATAAAACGCGAGAACGGCGAGTTTCTGGTCATATCTCTCAAACATGTCAGGGTTCTTTCGAGACATGCAAATCCGGCTGAAACCCAAAAACTGTGGGCAATAACACATGAAAATGACCATAAAACACGAAAACGACGAGTTTTTAGGCATAACTATCAAACAGGTATCGGGTCTTAAGGTTGCTTTAAATAGCCCTAGAACCATAAAACTATTGGCAATAGCTCATGAAAACGGCCATAAAACGCGAAAACGACGAGTTTCTGGTCAAATCTTTCCAATATGTATCAGGTCGGAAGGTCACTGTAAATCGCCCTAGAACCCCTAAACATTGGGCAGTAGCTCATGAAAACGGCCATAAAACAAGAAAACTACGAGTCTTACATGCCTTGCAAATCCAATTGAAACCAAAAACGGGCATAAAACGCGAGAACGGCGAGTTTCTTGTCATATCTCTCAAACATGTTAGGGTTCTTTCGAGACATGCAAATCCGGCTGAACCCAAAAACTGTGGGCAATAACTCATGAAAATGACCATAAAACACGAAAACGACGAGTTTTTAGGCATAACTCTCAAACATGTATCAGGTCTTAAGGTTGCTTTAAATAGCCCTAGAACCATAAAAGTGTGGGCAATAGCTCATGAAAACGGCCATAAAACGCGAAAACGACGAGTTTCTGGTCATATGTTTCCAACATGTATCAGGTCGGAAGGTCACTGTAAATCGCCCTAGAACCCCTAAACAGTGGGCAATAGCTCATGTAAATGGCCATAAAACAAGAAAACGACGAGTTTCTGGTCATATCTTTCCAACATGTATTAGGTCGGAAGGTCACTGTAAATCGCCCTAGAACCCCTAAACTGTGGGCAATAGCTCATGAAAACGGCCATAAAACGCGAGAACGGCGAGTTTGTGGTCATATCTCTCAAACCTGTCAGGGTTCTTTCGAGACATGCAAATCCGGCTGAAACCCAAAAACTGTGGGCAATAACTCACGAAAATGACCATAAAACACGAAAACGACGAGTTATTAGGCATAACTATGAAACATGTATCGGGTCTTAAGGTTGCTTTAAATAGCCCTAGAACCATAAAACTATGGGCAATAGCTCATGAAAACGGCCATAAAACGCGAAAACGACGAGTTTCTAGTCATATCTTTCCAACATGTATCAGGTCGGAAGGTCACTGTAAATCGCCCTCGAACACCTAAACTGTGGGCAATAGCTCATGAAAACGGCCATAGAACAAGAAAATGATGAGTTTATGGTCATATCTTTCCAACATGTATCAGGTTGGAAGGTCACTGTAAATCGCCCTAGAACCCCTAAACTGTTGGCAATAGCTCATGAAAACGGCCACAAAACACGAGAACGACGAGTTTCTGGTCATATCTTTCCAACATGTATCAGGTCGGAAGGTCACTGTAAATTGCCCTAGAACCCCGAAACAGTGGGCAATAGCTCATGAAACAGCCATGAAACAAGAAAAAGGCGAGTTTCTGGTCATATCTTTCCAACATGTATCAGGTCGGAAGGTCACTGTAAATCGCCCTAGAACCCCTAAACTGTGGGCAATAGCTCATGAAAACGGCCATAAAACACGAGAATGGCGAGTTTCTGGTCATATCTCTCAACATGTTAGGGTTCTTTCGAGACATGCAAATCCGGCTGAAACCCAAAAACTGTGGGCAATAACTCATGAAAATGACCATAAAACACGAAAACGACGAGTTTTTAGGCATAACTCTCAAACATGTACCGGGTCTTAAGGTTGCTTTAAATAGCCCTTGAACCATAAAGCTGTGGGCAATAGCTCATGAAAACGGCCATAAATCAAGAAAACGACAAGTTTTTGGTCATATCTTTCCAACATGTATCAGGTCGGAAGGTCACTGTAAATCGCCCTAGAACCCCTAAACTGTGGGCAATAGCTCATGAAAACGGCCAGAAAACGCGAGAACGGCGAGTTTCTGGTTATATCTCTCAAACATGTTAGGTTTCTTTCGAGACATGCAAATCCGGCTGAAACCCAAAAACTGTGGGCAATAACACATGAAAATGACCATAAAACACGAAAACGACGAGTTTTTAGGCATAACTATCAAACAGGTATCGGGTCTTAAGGTTGCTTTAAATAGCCCTAGAACCATAAAACTATTGGCAATAGATCATGAAAACGGCCATAAAACGCGAAAACGACGAGTTTCTGGTCAAATCTTTCCAACATGTATCAGGTCGGAAGGTCACTGTAAATCGCCCTAGAACCCCTAAACATTGGCAGTAGCTCATGAAAACAAGAAAACTACGAGTTTTTAGTCATATCTCTCAAAAATGTAAAGGGTCTTACATGCCTTGCAAATCCAATTGAAACCAAAAACGGCCATAAAACGCGAGAACGGCGAGTTTCTTGTCATATCTCTCAAACATGTTAGGGTTCTTTCGAGACATGCAAATCCGGCTGAACCCAAAAACTGTGGGCAATAACTCATGAAAATGACCATAAAACACGAAAACGACGAGTTTTTAGGCATAACTCTCAAACATGTATCAGGTCTTAAGGTTGCTTTAAATAGCCCTAGAACCATAAAAGTGTGGGCAATAGCTCATGAAAACGGCCATAAAACGCGAAAACGACGAGTTTCTGGTCATATGTTTCCAACATGTATCAGGTCGGAAGGTCACTGTAAATCGCCCTAGAACCCCTAAATAGTGGGTAATAGCTCATGTAAACGGCCATAAAACAAGAAAACGACGAGTTTCTGGTCATATCTTTCCAACATGTATTAGGTCGGAAGGTCACTGTAAATCGCCCTAGAACCCTAAACTGTGGGCAATAGCTCATGAAAACGGCCATAAAACGCGAGAACGGCGAGTTTGTGGTCATATCTCTCAAACCTGTCAGGGTTCTTTCGAGACATGCAAATCCGGCTGAAACCCAAAAACTGTGGGCAATAACTCACGAAAATGACCATAAAACACGAAAACGACGAGTTATTAGGCATAACTATGAAACAGGTATCGGGTCTTAAGGTTGCTTTAAATAGCCCTAGAACCATAAAACTATGGGCAATAGCTCATGAAAACGGCCATAAAACGCGAAAACGACGAGTTTCTAGTCATATCTTTCCAAACATGTATCAGGTCGGAAGGTCACTGTAAATCGCCCTCGAACACCTAAACTGTGGGCAATAGCTCATGAAAACGGCCATAGAACAAGAAAATGATGAGTTTATGGTCATATCTTTCCAACATGTATCAGGTTGGAAGGTCACTGTAAATCGCCCTAGAACCCCTAAACTGTGGGCAATAGCTCATGAAAACGGCCACAAAACACGAGAACGACGAGTTTCTGGTCATATCTTTCCAACATGTATCAGGTCGAAAGGTCACTGTAAATCTCCCTAGAACCCCTAAACAGTGGGCAATAGCTCATGAAAACAGCCATGAAACAAGAAAAAGGCGAGTTTCTGGTCATATCTTTCCAACATGTATCAGGTCGGAAGGTCACTGTAAATCGCCCTAGAACCCCTAAACTGTGGGCAATAGCTCATGAAAACGGCCATAAAACGCGAGAATGGCGAGTTTCTGGTCATATCTCTCAAACATGTTAGGGTTCTTTCGAGACATGCAAATCCGGCTGAAACCCAAAAACTGTGGGCAATAACTCATGAAAATGACCATAAAACACGAAAACGACGAGTTTTTAGGCATAACTCTCAAACATGTACCGGGTCTTAAGGTTGCTTTAAATAGCCCTTGAACCATAAAGCTGTGGGCAATAGCTCATGAAAACGGCCATAAATCAAGAAAACGACAAGTTTTTGGTCATATCTTTCCAACATGTATCAGGTCGGAAGGTCACTGTAAATCGCCCTAGAACCCCTAAACTGTGGGCAATAGCTCATGAAAACGGCCAGAAAACGCGAGAACGGCGAGTTTCTGGTTATATCTCTCAAACATGTTAGGTTTCTTTCGAGACATGCAAATCCGGCTGAAACCCAAAAACTGTGGGCAATAACACATGAAAATGACCATAAAACACGAAAACGACGAGTTTTTAGGCATAACTATCAAACAGGTATCGGGTCTTAAGGTTGCTTTAAATAGCCCTAGAACCATAAACTATTGGCAATAGATCATGAAAACGGCCATAAAACGCGAAAACGACGAGTTTCTGGTCAAATCTTTCCAACATGTATCAGGTCGGAAGGTCACTGTAAATCGCCCTAGAACCCCTAAACATTGGGCAGTAGCTCATGAAAAACAAGAAACTACGAGTTTTTAGTCATATCTCTCAAAATGTAAAGGGTCTTACATGCCTTGCAAATCCAATTGAAACCAAAAACGGCCATAAAACGCGAGAACGGCGAGTTTCTTGTCATATCTCTCAAACATGTTAGGGTTCTTTCGAGACATGCAAATCCGGCTGAACCCAAAAACTGTGGGCAATAACACATGAAAATGACCATAAAACACGAAAACGACGAGTTTTTAGGCATAACTATCAAACATGTATCGGGTCTTAAGGTTGCTTTAAATAGCCCTAGAACCATAAAACTATGGGCAATAGCTCATGAAAACGGCCATAAAACGCGAAAAAGACGAGTTTCTGGTCATATCTTTCCAACATGTATCAGGTCGGAAGGTCACTGTAAATCGCCCTAGAATCCCTAAACATTGGGCAGTAGCTCATGAAAACGGCCATAAAACAAGAAAACTACGAGTTTTTAGTCATATCTCTCAAAAATGTTAAGGGTCTTACATGCCTTGCAAATCCAATTGAAACCAAAAACGGCCATAAAACGCGAGAACGGCGAGTTTGTGGTCATATCTCTCAAACCTGTCAGGGTTCTTTCGAGACATGCAAATCCGGCTGAACCCAAAAACTGTGGGCAATAACTCATGAAAATGACCATAAAACACGAAAACGACGAGTTTTTAGGCATAACTCTCAAACATGTATCAGGTCTTAAGGTTGCTTTAAATAGCCCTAGAACCATAAAAGTGTGGGCAATAGCTCATGAAAACGGCCATAAAACGCGAAAACGAGGAGTTTCTGGTCATATCTTTCCAACATGTATCAGGTCGGAAGTTCACTGTAAATCGCTCTAGAACCCCTAAACTGTGGGCAATAACTCATGAAAACGGCCATAAAACGCGAGAACGGCGAGTTTCTGGTCATATCTCTCAAACATGTCAGGGTTCTTTCGAGACATGCAAATCCGGCTGAAACCCAAAAACTGTGGGCAATAACACATGAAAATGACCATAAAACACGAAAACGACGAGTTTTTAGGCATAACTATCAAACAGGTATCGGGTCTTAAGGTTGCTTTAAATAGCCCTAGAACCATAAAACTATTGGCAATAGCTCATGAAAACGGCCATAAAACGCGAAAACGACGAGTTTCTGGTCAAATCTTTCCAATATGTATCAGGTCAGAAGGTCACTGTAAATCGCCCTAGAACCCCTAAACATTGGGCAGTAGCTCATGAAAACGGCCATAAAACAAGAAAACTACGAGTCTTACATGCCTTGCAAATCCAATTGAAACCAAAAACGGGCATAAAACGCGAGAACGGCGAGTTTCTTGTCATATCTCTCAAACATGTTAGGGTTCTTTCGAGACATGCAAATCCGGCTGAACCCAAAAACTGTGGGCAATAACTCATGAAAATGACCATAAAACACGAAAACGACGAGTTTTTAGGCATAACTCTCAAACATGTATCAGGTCTTAAGGTTGCTTTAAATAGCCCTAGAACCATAAAAGTGTGGGCAATAGCTCATGAAAACGGCCATAAAACGCGAAAACGACGAGTTTCTGGTCATATGTTTCCAACATGTATCAGGTCGGAAGGTCACTGTAAATCGCCCTAGAACCCCTAAACAGTGGGCAATAGCTCATGTAAATGGCCATAAAACAAGAAAACGACGAGTTTCTGGTCATATCTTTCCAACATGTATTAGGTCGGAAGGTCACTGTAAATCGCCCTAGAACCCCTAAACTGTGGGCAATAGCTCATGAAAACGGCCATAAAACGCGAGAACGGCGAGTTTGTGGTCATATCTCTCAAACCTGTCAGGGTTCTTTCGAGACATGCAAATCCGGCTGAAACCCAAAAACTGTGGGCAATAACTCACGAAAATGACCATAAAACACGAAAACGACGAGTTATTAGGCATAACTATGAAACATGTATCGGGTCTTAAGGTTGCTTTAAATAGCCCTAGAACCATAAAACTATGGGCAATAGCTCATGAAAACGGCCATAAAACGCGAAAACGACGAGTTTCTAGTCATATCTTTCCAACATGTATCAGGTCGGAAGGTCACTGTAAATCGCCCTCGAACACCTAAACTGTGGGCAATAGCTCATGAAAACGGCCATAGAACAAGAAAATGATGAGTTTATGGTCATATCTTTCCAACATGTATCAGGTTGGAAGGTCACTGTAAATCGCCCTAGAACCCCTAAACTGTTGGCAATAGCTCATGAAAACGGCCACAAAACACGAGAACGACGAGTTTCTGGTCATATCTTTCCAACATGTATCAGGTCGGAAGGTCACTGTAAATTGCCCTAGAACCCCGAAACAGTGGGCAATAGCTCATGAAAACAGCCATGAAACAAGAAAAAGGCGAGTTTCTGGTCATATCTTTCCAACATGTATCAGGTCGGAAGGTCACTGTAAATCGCCCTAGAACCCCTAAACTGTGGGCAATAGCTCATGAAAACGGCCATAAAACACGAGAATGGCGAGTTTCTGGTCATATCTCTCAAACATGTTAGGGTTCTTTCGAGACATGCAAATCCGGCTGAAACCCAAAAACTGTGGGCAATAACTCATGAAAATGACCATAAAACACGAAAACGACGAGTTTTTAGGCATAACTCTCAAACATGTACCGGGTCTTAAGGTTGCTTTAAATAGCCCTTGAACCATAAAGCTGTGGGCAATAGCTCATGAAAACGGCCATAAATCAAGAAAACGACAAGTTTTTGGTCATATCTTTCCAACATGTATCAGGTCGGAAGGTCACTGTAAATCGCCCTAGAACCCCTAAACTGTGGGCAATAGCTCATGAAAACGGCCAGAAAACGCGAGAACGGCGAGTTTCTGGTTATATCTCTCAAACATGTTAGGTTTCTTTCGAGACATGCAAATCCGGCTGAAACCCAAAAACTGTGGGCAATAACACATGAAAATGACCATAAAACACGAAAACGACGAGTTTTTAGGCATAACTATCAAACAGGTATCGGGTCTTAAGGTTGCTTTAAATAGCCCTAGAACCATAAAACTATTGGCAATAGCTCATGAAAACGGCCATAAAACGCGAAAACGACGAGTTTCTGGTCAAATCTTTCCAACATGTATCAGGTCGGAAGGTCACTGTAAATCGCCCTAGAACCCCTAAACATTGGGCAGTAGCTCATGAAAACAAGAAAACTACGAGTTTTTAGTCATATCTCTCAAAAATGTAAAGGGTCTTACATGCCTTGCAAATCCAATTGAAACCAAAAACGGCCATAAAACGCGAGAACGGCGAGTTTCTTGTCATATCTCTCAAACATGTTAGGGTTCTTTCGAGACATGCAAATCCGGCTGAACCCAAAAACTGTGGGCAATAACTCATGAAAATGACCATAAAACACGAAAACGACGAGTTTTTAGGCATAACTCTCAAACATGTATCAGGTCTTAAGGTTGCTTTAAATAGCCCTAGAACCATAAAAGTGTGGGCAATAGCTCATGAAAACGGCCATAAAACGCGAAAACGACGAGTTTCTGGTCATATGTTTCCAACATGTATCAGGTCGGAAGGTCACTGTAAATCGCCCTAGAACCCCTAAATAGTGGGTAATAGCTCATGTAAACGGCCATAAAACAAGAAAACGACGAGTTTCTGGTCATATCTTTCCAACATGTATTAGGTCGGAAGGTCACTGTAAATCGCCCTAGAACCCCTAAACTGTGGGCAATAGCTCATGAAAACGGCCATAAAACGCGAGAACGGCGAGTTTGTGGTCATATCTCTCAAACCTGTCAGGGTTCTTTCGAGACATGCAAATCCGGCTGAAACCCAAAAACTGTGGGCAATAACTCACGAAAATGACCATAAAACACGAAAACGACGAGTTATTAGGCATAACTATGAAACAGGTATCGGGTCTTAAGGTTGCTTTAAATAGCCCTAGAACCATAAAACTATGGGCAATAGCTCATGAAAACGGCCATAAAACGCGAAAACGACGAGTTTCTAGTCATATCTTTCCAACATGTATCAGGTCGGAAGGTCACTGTAAATCGCCCTCGAACACCTAAACTGTGGGCAATAGCTCATGAAAACGGCCATAGAACAAGAAAATGATGAGTTTATGGTCATATCTTTCCAACATGTATCAGGTTGGAAGGTCACTGTAAATCGCCCTAGAACCCCTAAACTGTGGGCAATAGCTCATGAAAACGGCCACAAAACACGAGAACGACGAGTTTCTGGTCATATCTTTCCAACATGTATCAGGTCGAAAGGTCACTGTAAATCTCCCTAGAACCCCTAAACAGTGGGCAATAGCTCATGAAAACAGCCATGAAACAAGAAAAAGGCGAGTTTCTGGTCATATCTTTCCAACATGTATCAGGTCGGAAGGTCACTGTAAATCGCCCTAGAACCCCTAAACTGTGGGCAATAGCTCATGAAAACGGCCATAAAACGCGAGAATGGCGAGTTTCTGGTCATATCTCTCAAACATGTTAGGGTTCTTTCGAGACATGCAAATCCGGCTGAAACCCAAAAACTGTGGGCAATAACTCATGAAAATGACCATAAAACACGAAAACGACGAGTTTTTAGGCATAACTCTCAAACATGTACCGGGTCTTAAGGTTGCTTTAAATAGCCCTTGAACCATAAAGCTGTGGGCAATAGCTCATGAAAACGGCCATAAATCAAGAAAACGACAAGTTTTTGGTCATATCTTTCCAACATGTATCAGGTCGGAAGGTCACTGTAAATCGCCCTAGAACCCCTAAACTGTGGGCAATAGCTCATGAAAACGGCCATAAAACGCGAGAACGGCGAGTTTCTGGTCATATCTCTCAAACATGTTAGGTTTCTTTCGAGACATGCAAATCCGGCTGAAACCCAAAAACTATGGGCAATAACTCATGAAAATGACCATAAAACACGAAAACGACGAGTTTTTAGGCATAACTATCAAACAGGTATCGGGTCTTAAGGTTGCTTTAAATAGCCCTAGAACCATAAAACTATGGGCAATAGCTCATGAAAACGGCCATAAAACGCGAAAACGACGAGTTTCTGGTCATATCTTTCCAACATGTATCAGGTCGGAAGGTCACTGTAAATCGCCCTCGAACACCTAAACTGTGGGCAATAGCTCATGAAAACGGCCATAGAACAAGAAAATGATGAGTTTATGGTCATATATTTCCAACATGTATCAGGTCGGAAGGTCACTGTAAATCGCCCTCGAACACCTAAACTGTGGGCAATAGCTCATGAAAACGGCCATAGAACAAGAAAATGATGAGTTTATGGTCATATATTTCCAACATGTATCAGGTCGGAAGGTCACTGTAAATCGCCCTAGAACCCCTAAACTGTGGGCAATAGCTCATGAAAACGGCCATAAAACGCGAAAACGACGAGTTTCTGGTCATATCTTTCCAACATGTATCAGGTCGGAAGGTCACTGTAAATCGCCCTCGAACACCTAAACTGTGGGCAATAGCTCATGAAAACGGCCATAAAACAAGAAAATGATGAGTTTATGGTCATATATTTCCAACATGTATCAGGTCGGAAGGTCACTGTAAATCGCCCTAGAACCCCTAAACAGTGGGCAATAGCTCATGTAAACGGCCATAAAACAAGAAAACGACAAGTTTCTGGTCATATCTTTCCAACATGTATTAGGTCGGAAGGTCACTGTAAATCGCCCTAGAACCCCTAAACTGTGGGCAATAGCTCATGAAAACGGCCATAAAACGCGAGAACGGCGAGTTTGTGGTCATATCTCTCAAACCTGTCAGGGTTCTTTCGAGACATGCAAATCCGGCTGAAACCCAAAAACTGTGGGCAATAACTCACGAAAATGACCATAAAACACGAAAACGACGAGTTATTAGGCATAACTATGAAACAGGTATCGGGTCTTAAGGTTGCTTTAAATAGCCCTAGAACCATAAAACTATGGGCAATAGCTCATGAAAACGGCCATAAAACGCGAAAACGACGAGTTTCTAGTCATATCTTTCCAACATGTATCAGGTCGGAAGGTCACTGTAAATCGCCCTCGAACACCTAAACTGTGGGCAATAGCTCATGAAAACGGCCATAGAACAAGAAAATGATGAGTTTATGGTCATATCTTTCCAACATGTATCAGGTTGGAAGGTCACTGTAAATCGCCCTAGAACCCCTAAACTGTGGGCAATAGCTCATGAAAACGGCCACAAAACACGAGAACGACGAGTTTCTGGTCATATCTTTCCAACATGTATCAGGTCGAAAGGTCACTGTAAATCGCCCTAGAACCCCTAAACAGTGGGCAATAGCTCATGAAAACAACTATGAAACAAGAAAAAGGCGAGTTTCTGGTCATATCTTTCCAACATGTATCAGGTCGGAAGGTCACTGTAAATCGCCCTAGAACCCCTAAACTGTGGGCAATAGCTCATGAAAACGGCCATAAAACGCGAGAATGGCGAGTTTCTGGTCATATCTCTCAAACATGTTAGGGTTCTTTCGAGACATGCAAATCCGGCTGAAACCCAAAAACTGTGGGCAATAACTCATGAAAATGACCATAAAACACGAAAACGACGAGTTTTTAGGCATAACTCTCAAACATGTACCGGGTCTTAAGGTTGCTTTAAATAGCCCTTGAACCATAAAGCTGTGGGCAATAGCTCATGAAAACGGCCATAAATCAAGAAAACGACAAGTTTTTGGTCATATCTTTCCAACATGTATCAGGTCGGAAGGTCACTGTAAATCGCCCTAGAACCCCTAAACTGTGGGCAATAGCTCATGAAAACGGCCATAAAACGCGAGAACGGCGAGTTTCTGGTTATATCTCTCAAACATGTTAGGTTTCTTTCGAGACATGCAAATCCGGCTGAAACCCAAAAACTATGGGCAATAACTCATGAAAATGACCATAAAACACGAAAACGACGAGTTTTTAGGCATAACTATCAAACAGGTATCGGGTCTTAAGGTTGCTTTAAATAGCCCTAGAACCATAAAACTATGGGCAATAGCTCATGAAAACGGCCATAAAACGCGAAAACGACGAGTTTCTGGTCAAATCTTTCCAACATGTATCAGGTCGGAAGGTCACTGTAAATCGCCCTAGAACCCCTAAACATTGGGCAGTAGCTCATGAAAACGGCCATAAAACAAGAAAACTACGAGTTTTTAGTCATATCTCTCAAAAATGTAAAGGGTCTTACATGCCTTGCAAATCCAATTGAAACCAAAAACGGCCATAAAACGCGAGAACGGCGAGTTTCTTGTCATATCTCTCAAACATGTTAGGGTTCTTTCGAGACATGCAAATCCGGCTGAACCCAAAAACTGTGGGCAATAACTCATGAAAATGACCATAAAACACGAAAACGACGAGTTTTTAGGCATAACTCTCAAACATGTATCAGGTCTTAAGGTTGCTTTAAATAGCCCTAGAACCATAAAAGTGTGGGCAATAGCTCATGAAAACGGCCATAAAACGCGAAAACGACGAGTTTCTGGTCATATGTTTCCAACATGTATCAGGTCGGAAGGTCACTGTAAATCGCCCTAGAACCCCTAAACAGTGGGCAATAGCTCATGTAAACGGCCATAAAACAAGAAAACGACGAGTTTCTGGTCATATCTTTCCAACATGTATTAGGTCGGAAGGTCACTGTAAATCGCCCTAGAACCCCTAAACTGTGGGCAATAGCTCATGAAAACGGCCATAAAACGCGAGAACGGCGAGTTTGTGGTCATATCTCTCAAACCTGTCAGGGTTCTTTCGAGACATGCAAATCCGGCTGAAACCCAAAAACTGTGGGCAATAACTCACGAAAATGACCATAAAACACGAAAACGACGAGTTATTAGGCATAACTATGAAACAGGTATCGGGTCTTAAGGTTGCTTTAAATAGCCCTAGAACCATAAAACTATGGGCAATAGCTCATGAAAACGGCCATAAAACGCGAAAACGACGAGTTTCTAGTCATATCTTTCCAACATGTATCAGGTCGGAAGGTCACTGTAAATCGCCCTCGAACACCTAAACTGTGGGCAATAGCTCATGAAAACGGCCATAGAACAAGAAAATGATGAGTTTATGGTCATATCTTTCCAACATGTATCAGGTTGGAAGGTCACTGTAAATCGCCCTAGAACCCCTAAACTGTGGGCAATAGCTCATGAAAACGGCCACAAAACACGAGAACGACGAGTTTCTGGTCATATCTTTCCAACATGTATCAGGTCGAAAGGTCACTGTAAATCGCCCTAGAACCCCTAAACAGTGGGCAATAGCTCATGAAAACAGCCATGAAACAAGAAAAAGGCGAGTTTCTGGTCATATCTTTCCAACATGTATCAGGTCGGAAGGTCACTGTAAATCGCCCTAGAACCCCTAAACTGTGGGCAATAGCTCATGAAAACGGCCATAAAACGCGAGAATGGCGAGTTTCTGGTCATATCTCTCAAACATGTTAGGGTTCTTTCGAGACATGCAAATCCGGCTGAAACCCAAAAACTGTGGGCAATAACTCATGAAAATGACCATAAAACACGAAAACGACGAGTTTTTAGGCATAACTCTCAAACATGTACCGGGTCTTAAGGTTGCTTTAAATAGCCCTTGAACCATAAAGCTGTGGGCAATAGCTCATGAAAACGGCCATAAATCAAGAAAACGACAAGTTTTTGGTCATATCTTTCCAACATGTATCAGGTCGGAAGGTCACTGTAAATCGCCCTAGAACCCCTAAACTGTGGGCAATAGCTCATGAAAACGGCCATAAAACGCGAGAACGGCGAGTTTCTGGTTATATCTCTCAAACATGTTAGGTTTCTTTCGAGACATGCAAATCCGGCTGAAACCCAAAAACTATGGGCAATAACTCATGAAAATGACCATAAAACACGAAACGACGAGTTTTTAGGCATAACTATCAAACAGGTATCGGGTCTTAAGGTTGCTTTAAATAGCCCTAGAACCATAAAACTATGGGCAATAGCTCATGAAAACGGCCATAAAACGCGAAAACGACGAGTTTCTGGTCATATCTTTCCAACATGTATCAGGTCGGAAGGTCACTGTAAATCGCCCTCGAACACCTAAACTGTGGGCAATAGCTCATGAAAACGGCCATAGAACAAGAAAATGATGAGTTTATGGTCATATATTTCCAACATGTATCAGGTCGGAAGGTCACTGTAAATCGCCCTAGAACCCCTAAACTGTGGGCAATAGCTCATGAAAACGGCCATAGAACAAGAAAATGATGAGTTTATGGTCATATATTTCCAACATGTATCAGGTCGGAAGGTCACTGTAAATCGCCCTAGAACCCCTAAACTGTGGGCAATAGCTCATGAAAACGGCCACAAAACACGAGAACGACGAGTTTCTGGTCATATCTTTCCAACATGTATCAGGTCGGAAGGTCACTGTAAATCGCCCTAGAACCCCTAAACAGTGGGCAATAGCTCATGAAAACGGCCATAGAACAAGAAAATGATGAGTTTATGGTCATATCTTTCCAACATGTATCAGGTTGGAAGGTCACTGTAAATCGCCCTAGAACCCCTAAACTGTGGGCAATAGCTCATGAAAACGGCCACAAAACACGAGAACGACGAGTTTCTGGTCATATCTTTCCAACATGTATCAGGTCGGAAGGTCACTGTAAATTGCCCTAGAACCCCTAAACAGTGGGCAATAGCTCATGAAAACAACCATGAAACAAGAAAAAGGCGAGTTTCTGGTCATATCTTTCCAACATGTATCAGGTCGGAAGGTCACTGTAAATCGCCCTAGAACCCCTAAACTGTGGGCAATAGCTCATGAAAACGGCCATAAAACGCGAGAATGGCGAGTTTCTGGTCATATCTCTCAAACATGTTAGGGTTCTTTCGAGACATGCAAATCCGGCTGAAACCCAAAAACTGTGGGCAATAACTCATGAAAATGACCATAAAACACGAAAACGACGAGTTTTTAGGCATAACTCTCAAACATGTACAGGGTCTTAAGGTTGCTTTAAATAGCCCTTGAACCATAAAGCTGTGGGCAATAGCTCATGAAAACGGCCATAGAACAAGAAAACGACGAGTTTTTGGTCATATCTTTCCAACATGTATCAGGTCGGAAGGTCACTGTAAATCGCCCTAGAACCCCTAAACTGTGGGCAATAGCTCATGAAAACGGCCATAAAACGCGAGAACGGCGAGTTTCTGGTTATATCTCTCAAACATGTTAGGTTTCTTTCGAGACATGCAAATCCGGCTGAAACCCAAAAACTGTGGGCAATAACACATGAAAATGACCATAAAACACGAAAACGACGAGTTTTTAGGCATAACTATCAAACAGGTATCGGGTCTTAAGGTTGCTTTAAATAGCCCTAGAACCATAAAACTATTGGCAATAGCTCATGAAAACGGCCATAAAACGCGAAAACGACGAGTTTCTGGTCAAATCTTTCCAACATGTATCAGGTCGGAAGGTCACTGTAAATCGCCCTAGAACCCCTAAACATTGGGCAGTAGCTCATGAAAACGGCCATAAAACAAGAAAACTACGAGTTTTTAGTCATATCTCTCAAAAATGTAAAGGGTCTTACATGCCTTGCAAATCCAATTGAAACCAAAAACGGCCATAAAACGCGAGAACGGCGAGTTTCTTGTCATATCTCTCAAACATGTTAGGGTTCTTTCGAGACATGCAAATCCGGCTGAACCCAAAAACTGTGGGCAATAACTCATGAAAATGACCATAAAACACGAAAACGACGAGTTTTTAGGCATAACTCTCAAACATGTATCAGGTCTTAAGGTTGCTTTAAATAGCCCTAGAACCATAAAAGTGTGGGCAATAGCTCATGAAAACGGCCATAAAACGCGAAAACGACGAGTTTCTGGTCATATGTTTCCAACATGTATCAGGTCGGAAGGTCACTGTAAATCGCCCTAGAACCCCTAAACAGTGGGCAATAGCTCATGTAAACGGCCATAAAACAAGAAAACGACGAGTTTCTGGTCATATCTTTCCAACATGTATTAGGTCGGAAGGTCACTGTAAATCGCCCTAGAACCCCTAAACTGTGGGCAATAGCTCATGAAAACGGCCATAAAACGCGAGAACGGCGAGTTTGTGGTCATATCTCTCAAACCTGTCAGGGTTCTTTCGAGACATGCAAATCCGGCTGAAACCCAAAAACTGTGGGCAATAACTCACGAAAATGACCATAAAACACGAAAACGACGAGTTATTAGGCATAACTATGAAACAGGTATCGGGTCTTAAGGTTGCTTTAAATAGCCCTAGAACCATAAAACTATGGGCAATAGCTCATGAAAACGGCCATAAAACGCGAAAACGACGAGTTTCTAGTCATATCTTTCCAACATGTATCAGGTCGGAAGGTCACTGTAAATCGCCCTCGAACACCTAAACCGTGGGCAATAGCTCATGAAAACGGCCATAGAACAAGAAAATGATGAGTTTATGGTCATATCTTTCCAACATGTATCAGGTTGGAAGGTCACTGTAAATCGCCCTAGAACCCCTAAACTGTGGGCAATAGCTCATGAAAACGGCCACAAAACACGAGAACGACGAGTTTCTGGTCATATCTTTCCAACATGTATCAGGTCGAAAGGTCACTGTAAATCGCCCTAGAACCCCTAAACAGTGGGCAATAGCTCATGAAAACAGCCATGAAACAAGAAAAAGGCGAGTTTCTGGTCATATCTTTCCAACATGTATCAGGTCGGAAGGTCACTGTAAATCGCCCTAGAACCCCTAAACTGTGGGCAATAGCTCATGAAAACGGCCATAAAACGCGAGAATGGCGAGTTTCTGGTCATATCTCTCAAACATGTTAGGGTTCTTTCGAGACATGCAAATCCGGCTGAAACCCAAAAACTGTGGGCAATAACTCATGAAAATGACCATAAAACACGAAAACGACGAGTTTTTAGGCATAACTCTCAAACATGTACCGGGTCTTAAGGTTGCTTTAAATAGCCCTTGAACCATAAAGCTGTGGGCAATAGCTCATGAAAACGGCCATAAATCAAGAAAACGACAAGTTTTTGGTCATATCTTTCCAACATGTATCAGGTCGGAAGGTCACTGTAAATCGCCCTAGAACCCCTAAACTGTGGGCAATAGCTCATGAAAACGGCCATAAAACGCGAGAACGGCGAGTTTCTGGTCATATCTCTCAAACATGTTAGGTTTCTTTCGAGACATGCAAATCCGGCTGAAACCCAAAAACTATGGGCAATAACTCATGAAAATGACCATAAAACACGAAAACGACGAGTTTTTAGGCATAACTATCAAACAGGTATCGGGTCTTAAGGTTGCTTTAAATAGCCCTAGAACCATAAAACTATGGGCAATAGCTCATGAAAACGGCCATAAAACGCGAAAACGACGAGTTTCTGGTCATATCTTTCCAACATGTATCAGGTCGGAAGGTCACTGTAAATCGCCCTCGAACACCTAAACTGTGGGCAATAGCTCATGAAAACGGCCATAGAACAAGAAAATGATGAGTTTATGGTCATATATTTCCAACATGTATCAGGTCGGAAGGTCACTGTAAATCGCCCTAGAACACCTAAACTGTGGGCAATAGCTCATGAAAACGGCCATAGAACAAGAAAATGATGAGTTTATGGTCATATATTTCCAACATGTATCAGGTCGGAAGGTCACTGTAAATCGCCCTAGAACCCCTAAACTGTGGGCAATAGCTCATGAAAACGGCCATAAAACGCGAAAACGACGAGTTTCTGGTCATATCTTTCCAACATGTATCAGGTCGGAAGGTCACTGTAAATCGCCCTAGAACCCCTAAACTGTGGGCAATAGCTCATGAAAACGGCCATAAAACAAGAAAATGATGAGTTTATGGTCATATCTTTCCAACATGTATCAGGTCGGAAGGTCACTGTAAATCGCCCTAGAACCCCTAAACAGTGGGCAATAGCTCATGAAAACGGCCATAAAACAAGAAAACGACGAGTTTCTGGTCATATCTTTCCAACATGTATTAGGTCGGAAGGTCACTGTAAATCGCCCTAGAACCCCTAAACTGTGGGCAATAGCTCATGAAAACGGCCATAAAACGCGAGAACGGCGAGTTTGTGGTCATATCTCTCAAACCTGTCAGGGTTCTTTCGAGACATGCAAATCCGGCTGAAACCCAAAAACTGTGGGCAATAACTCATGAAAATGACCATAAAACACGAAAACGACGAGTTTTAGGCATAACTATGAAACAGGTATCGGGTCTTAAGGTTGCTTTAAATAGCCCTAGAACCATAAAACTATGGGCAATAGCTCATGAAAACGGCCATAAAACGCGAAAACGACGAGTTTCTAGTCATATCTTTCCAACATGTATCAGGTCGGAAGGTCACTGTAAATCGCCCTCGAACACCTAAACTGTGGGCAATAGCTCATGAAAACGGCCATAGAACAAGAAAATGATGAGTTTATGGTCATATCTTTCCAACATGTATCAGGTTGGAAGGTCACTGTAAATCGCCCTAGAACCCCTAAACTGTGGGCAATAGCTCATGAAAACGGCCACAAAAAACGAGAACGACGAGTTTCTGGTCATATCTTTCCAACATGTATCAGGTCGAAAGGTCACTGTAAATCGCCCTAGAACCCCTAAACAGTGGGCAATAGCTCATGAAAACAACCATGAAACAAGAAAAAGGCGAGTTTCTGGTCATATCTTTCCAACATGTATCAGGTCGGAAGGTCACTGTAAATCGCCCTAGAACCCCTAAACTGTGGGCAATAGCTCATGAAAACGGCCATAAAACGCGAGAATGGCGAGTTTCTGGTCATATCTCTCAAACATGTTAGGGTTCTTTCGAGACATGCAAATCCGGCTGAAACCCAAAAACTGTGGGCAATAACTCATGAAAATGACCATAAAACACGAAAACGACGAGTTTTTAGGCATAACTCTCAAACATGTACCGGGTCTTAAGGTTGCTTTAAATAGCCCTTGAACCATAAAGCTGTGGGCAATAGCTCATGAAAACGGCCATAAATCAAGAAAACGACAAGTTTTTGGTCATATCTTTCCAACATGTATCAGGTCGGAAGGTCACTGTAAATCGCCCTAGAACCCCTAAACTGTGGGCAATAGCTCATGAAAACGGCCATAAAACGCGAGAACGGCGAGTTTCTGGTTATATCTCTCAAACATGTTAGGTTTCTTTCGAGACATGCAAATCCGGCTGAAACCCAAAAACTGTGGGCAATAACTCATGAAAATGACCATAAAACACGAAAACGACGAGTTTTTAGGCATAACTATCAAACAGGTATCGGGTCTTAAGGTTGCTTTAAATAGCCCTAGAACCATAAAACTATGGGCAATAGCTCATGAAAACGGCCATAAAACGCGAAAACGACGAGTTTTGGTCAAATCTTTCCAACATGTATCAGGTCGGAAGGTCACTGTAAATCGCCCTAGAACCCCTAAACATTGGGCAGTAGCTCATGAAAACGGCCATAAAACAAGAAAACTACGAGTTTTTAGTCATATCTCTCAAAAATGTAAAGGGTCTTACATGCCTTGCAAATCCAATTGAAACCAAAAACGGCCATAAAACGCGAGAACGGCGAGTTTCTTGTCATATCTCTCAAACATGTTAGGGTTCTTTCGAGACATGCAAATCCGGCTGAACCCAAAAACTGTGGGCAATAACTCATGAAAATGACCATAAAACACGAAAACGACGAGTTTTTAGGCATAACTCTCAAACATGTATCAGGTCTTAAGGTTGCTTTAAATAGCCCTAGAACCATAAAAGTGTGGGCAATAGCTCATGAAAACGGCCATAAAACGCGAAAACGACGAGTTTCTGGTCATATGTTTCCAACATGTATCAGGTCGGAAGGTCACTGTAAATCGCCCTAGAACCCCTAAACAGTGGGCAATAGCTCATGTAAACGGCCATAAAACAAGAAAACGACGAGTTTCTGGTCATATCTTTCCAACATGTATTAGGTCGGAAGGTCACTGTAAATCGCCCTAGAACCCCTAAACTGTGGGCAATAGCTCATGAAAACGGCCATAAAACGCGAGAACGGCGAGTTTGTGGTCATATCTCTCAAACCTGTCAGGGTTCTTTCGAGACATGCAAATCCGGCTGAAACCCAAAAACTGTGGGCAATAACTCACGAAAATGACCATAAAACACGAAAACGACGAGTTATTAGGCATAACTATGAAACAGGTATCGGGTCTTAAGGTTGCTTTAAATAGCCCTAGAACCATAAAACTATGGGCAATAGCTCATGAAAACGGCCATAAAACGCGAAAACGACGAGTTTCTAGTCATATCTTTCCAACATGTATCAGGTCGGAAGGTCACTGTAAATCGCCCTCGAACACCTAAACTGTGGGCAATAGCTCATGAAAACGGCCATAGAACAAGAAAATGATGAGTTTATGGTCATATCTTTCCAACATGTATCAGGTTGGAAGGTCACTGTAAATCGCCCTAGAACCCCTAAACTGTGGGCAATAGCTCATGAAAACGGCCACAAAACACGAGAACGACGAGTTTCTGGTCATATCTTTCCAACATGTATCAGGTCGAAAGGTCACTGTAAATCGCCCTAGAACCCCTAAACAGTGGGCAATAGCTCATGAAAACAGCCATGAAACAAGAAAAAGGCGAGTTTCTGGTCATATCTTTCCAACATGTATCAGGTCGGAAGGTCACTGTAAATCGCCCTAGAACCCCTAAACTGTGGGCAATAGCTCATGAAAACGGCCATAAAACGCGAGAATGGCGAGTTTCTGGTCATATCTCTCAAACATGTTAGGGTTCTTTCGAGACATGCAAATCCGGCTGAAACCCAAAAACTGTGGGCAATAACTCATGAAAATGACCATAAAACACGAAAACGACGAGTTTTTAGGCATAACTCTCAAACATGTACCGGGTCTTAAGGTTGCTTTAAATAGCCCTTGAACCATAAAGCTGTGGGCAATAGCTCATGAAAACGGCCATAAATCAAGAAAACGACAAGTTTTTGGTCATATCTTTCCAACATGTATCAGGTCGGAAGGTCACTGTAAATCGCCCTAGAACCCCTAAACTGTGGGCAATAGCTCATGAAAACGGCCATAAAACGCGAGAACGGCGAGTTTCTGGTTATATCTCTCAAACATGTTAGGTTTCTTTCGAGACATGCAAATCCGGCTGAAACCCAAAAACTATGGGCAATAACTCATGAAAATGACCATAAAACACGAAAACGACGAGTTTTTAGGCATAACTATCAAACAGGTATCGGGTCTTAAGGTTGCTTTAAATAGCCCTAGAACCATAAAACTATGGGCAATAGCTCATGAAAACGGCCATAAAACGCGAAAACGACGAGTTTCTGGTCATATCTTTCCAACATGTATCAGGTCGGAAGGTCACTGTAAATCGCCCTCGAACACCTAAACTGTGGGCAATAGCTCATGAAAACGGCCATAGAACAAGAAAATGATGAGTTTATGGTCATATATTTCCAACATGTATCAGGTCGGAAGGTCACTGTAAATCGCCCTAGAACCCCTAAACTGTGGGCAATAGCTCATGAAAACGGCCATAGAACAAGAAAATGATGAGTTTATGGTCATATATTTCCAACATGTATCAGGTCGGAAGGTCACTGTAAATCGCCCTAGAACCCCTAAACTGTGGGCAATAGCTCATGAAAACGGCCACAAAACACGAGAACGACGAGTTTCTGGTCATATCTTTCCAACATGTATCAGGTCGGAAGGTCACTGTAAATCGCCCTAGAACCCCTAAACAGTGGGCAATAGCTCATGAAAACGGCCATAGAACAAGAAAATGATGAGTTTATGGTCATATCTTTCCAACATGTATCAGGTTGGAAGGTCACTGTAAATCGCCCTAGAACCCCTAAACTGTGGGCAATAGCTCATGAAAACGGCCACAAAACACGAGAACGACGAGTTTCTGGTCATATCTTTCCAACATGTATCAGGTCGGAAGGTCACTGTAAATCGCCCTAGAACCCCTAAACAGTGGGCAATAGCTCATGAAAACAACCATGAAACAAGAAAAAGGCGAGTTTCTGGTCATATCTTTCCAACATGTATCAGGTCGGAAGGTCACTGTAAATCGCCCTAGAACCCCTAAACTGTGGGCAATAGCTCATGAAAACGGCCATAAAACGCGAGAATGGCGAGTTTCTGGTCATATCTCTCAAACATGTTAGGGTTCTTTCGAGACATGCAAATCCGGCTGAAACCCAAAAACTGTGGGCAATAACTCATGAAAATGACCATAAAACACGAAAACGACGAGTTTTTAGGCATAACTCTCAAACATGTACCGGGTCTTAAGGTTGCTTTAAATAGCCCTTGAACCATAAAGCTGTGGGCAATAGCTCATGAAAACGGCCATAAAACAAGAAAACGACGAGTTTTTGGTCATATCTTTCCAACATGTATCAGGTCGGAAGGTCACTGTAAATCGCCCTAGAACCCCTAAACTGTGGGCAATAGCTCATGAAAACGGCCATAAAACGCGAGAACGGCGAGTTTCTGGTTATATCTCTCAAACATGTTAGGTTTCTTTCGAGACATGCAAATCCGGCTGAAACCCAAAAACTGTGGGCAATAACACATGAAAATGACCATAAAACACGAAAACGACGAGTTTTTAGGCATAACTATCAAACAGGTATCGGGTCTTAAGGTTGCTTTAAATAGCCCTAGAACCATAAAACTATGGGCAATAGCTCATGAAAACGGCCATAAAACGCGAAAACGACGAGTTTCTGGTCAATCTTTCCAACATGTATCAGGTCGGAAGGTCACTGTAAATCGCCCTAGAACCCCTAAACTTGGGCAATAGCTCATGAAAACGGCCATAAAACAAGAAAACTACGAGTTTTAGTCATATCTCTCAAAAATGTAAAGGGTCTTACATGCCTTGCAAATCCAATTGAAACCAAAAACGGCCATAAAACGCGAGAACGGCGAGTTTCTTGTCATATCTCTCAAACATGTTAGGGTTCTTTCGAGACATGCAAATCCGGCTGAACCCAAAAACTGTGGGCAATAACTCATGAAAATGACCATAAAACACGAAAACGACGAGTTTTTAGGCATAACTCTCAAACATGTATCAGGTCTTAAGGTTGCTTTAAATAGCCCTAGAACCATAAAAGTGTGGGCAATAGCTCATGAAAACGGCCATAAAACGCGAAAACGACGAGTTTCTGGTCATATGTTTCCAACATGTATCAGGTCGGAAGGTCACTGTAAATCGCCCTAGAACCCCTAAACAGTGGGCAATAGCTCATGTAAACGGCCATAAAACAAGAAAACGACGAGTTTCTGGTCATATCTTTCCAACATGTATTAGGTCGGAAGGTCACTGTAAATCGCCCTAGAACCCCTAAACTGTGGGCAATAGCTCATGAAAACGGCCATAAAACGCGAGAACGGCGAGTTTGTGGTCATATCTCTCAAACCTGTCAGGGTTCTTTCGAGACATGCAAATCCGGCTGAAACCCAAAAACTGTGGGCAATAACTCACGAAAATGACCATAAAACACGAAAACGACGAGTTATTAGGCATAACTATGAAACAGGTATCGGGTCTTAAGGTTGCTTTAAATAGCCCTAGAACCATAAAACTATGGGCAATAGCTCATGAAAACGGCCATAAAACGCGAAAACGACGAGTTTCTAGTCATATCTTTCCAACATGTATCAGGTCGGAAGGTCACTGTAAATCGCCCTCGAACACCTAAACCGTGGGCAATAGCTCATGAAAACGGCCATAGAACAAGAAAATGATGAGTTTATGGTCATATCTTTCCAACATGTATCAGGTTGGAAGGTCACTGTAAATCGCCCTAGAACCCCTAAACTGTGGGCAATAGCTCATGAAAACGGCCACAAAACACGAGAACGACGAGTTTCTGGTCATATCTTTCCAACATGTATCAGGTCGAAAGGTCACTGTAAATCGCCCTAGAACCCTAAACAGTGGGCAATAGCTCATGAAAACAGCCATGAAACAAGAAAAAGGCGAGTTTCTGGTCATATCTTTCCAACATGTATCAGGTCGGAAGGTCACTGTAAATCGCCCTAGAACCCCTAAACTGTGGGCAATAGCTCATGAAAACGGCCATAAAACGCGAGAATGGCGAGTTTCTGGTCATATCTCTCAAACATGTTAGGGTTCTTTCGAGACATGCAAATCCGGCTGAAACCCAAAAACTGTGGGCAATAACTCATGAAAATGACCATAAAACACGAAAACGACGAGTTTTTAGGCATAACTCTCAAACATGTACCGGGTCTTAAGGTTGCTTTAAATAGCCCTTGAACCATAAAACTGTGGGCAATAGCTCATGAAAACGGCCATAAAACAAGAAAACGACAAGTTTTTGGTCATATCTTTCCAACATGTATCAGGTCGGAAGGTCACTGTAAATCGCCCTAGAACCCCTAAACTGTGGGCAATAGCTCATGAAAACGGCCATAAAACGCGAGAACGGCGAGTTTCTGGTCATATCTCTCAAACATGTTAGGGTTCTTTCGAGACATGCAAATCCGGCTGAAACCCAAAAACTATGGGCAATAACTCATGAAAATGACCATAAAACACGAAAACGACGAGTTTTTAGGCATAACTATCAAACAGGTATCGGGTCTTAAGGTTGCTTTAAATAGCCCTAGAACCATAAAACTATGGGCAATAGCTCATGAAAACGGCCATAAAACGCGAAAACGACGAGTTTCTGGTCATATCTTTCCAACATGTATCAGGTCGGAAGGTCACTGTAAATCGCCCTCGAACACCTAAACTGTGGGCAATAGCTCATGAAAACGGCCATAGAACAAGAAAATGATGAGTTTATGGTCATATATTTCCAACATGTATCAGGTCGGAAGGTCACTGTAAATCGCCCTAGAACCCCTAAACTGTGGGCAATAGCTCATGAAAACGGCCATAGAACAAGAAAACGACGAGTTTATGGTCATATATTTCCAACATGTATCAGGTCGGAAGGTCACTGTAAATCGCCCTAGAACCCCTAAACTGTGGGCAATAGCTCATGAAAACGGCCATAAAACACGAGAACGACGAGTTTCTGGTCATATCTTTCCAACATGTATCAGGTCGGAAGGTCACTGTAAATCGCCCTAGAACCCCTAAACTGTGGGCAATAGCTCATGAAAACGGCCATAAAACAAGAAAATGATGAGTTTATGGTCATATCTTTCCAACATGTATCAGGTTGGAAGGTCACTGTAAATCGCCCTAGAACCCCTAAACTGTGGGCAATAGCTCATGAAAACGGCCACAAAACACGAGAACGACGAGTTTCTGGTCATATCTTTCCAACATGTATCAGGTCGGAAGGTCACTGTAAATTGCCCTAGAACCCCTAAACAGTGGGCAATAGCTCATGAAAACGGCCATGAAACAAGAAAAAGGCGAGTTTCTGGTCATATCTTTCCAACATGTATCAGGTCGGAAGGTCACTGTAAATCGCCCTAGAACCCCTAAACTGTGGGCAATAGCTCATGAAAACGGCCATAAAACGCGAGAACGGCGAGTTTCTGGTCATATCTCTCAAACATGTTAGGGTTCTTTCGAGACATGCAAATCCGGCTGAAACCCAAAAACTGTGGGCAATAACTCATGAAAATGACCATAAAACACGAAAACGACGAGTTTTTAGGCATAACTCTCAAACATGTATCAGGGTCTTAAGGTTGCTTTAAATAGCCCTAGAACCATAAAACTGTGGGCATTAGCTCATGAAAACGGCCATAAAACAAGAAAACGACGAGTTTTTGGTCATATCTTTCCAACATGTATCAGGTCGGAAGGTCACTGTAAATCGCCCTAGAACCCCTAAACTATGGGCAATAGCTCATGAAAACGGCCATAAAACGAGAATGGCGAGTTTCTGGTCATATATCTCCAAACATGTTAGGTCGGAGGTCACTGTAAATCGGCTAGAACCCTAAACTGTGGGCAATAGCTCATGAAAACGGACATAGAACAGAAATGACGAGTTTATGGTCATATTTCCAACATGTATCAGGTCGGAAGGTCACTGTAAATCGCCCTAGAACCCTAAACTGTGGGCAATAGCTCATGAAAACGGCCACAAAACACGAGAACGACGAGTTTCTGGTCATATCTTTCCAACATGTATCAGGTCGGAAGGTCACTGTAAATCGCCCTAGAACCCTAAACTGTGGGCAATAGCTCATGAAAACGGCCATAGAACAAGAAAATGATGAGTTTATGGTCATATCTTTCCAACATGTATCAGGTTGAAGTCACTGAAATCGCCCTAGAACCCCTAAACTGTGGGCAATAGCTCATGAAAACGGCCACAAAACACGAGAACGACGAGTTTCTGGTCATAATCTTCCAACATGTATCAGGTCGAAGGTCATGTAAATCGCCCTAGAACCCCTAAAACAGTGGGCAATAGCTCATGAAAACGGCCATAAAACAAGAAAAGGCGAGTTTCTGGTCATATCTTTCCAACATGTATCAGGTCGGAAGGTCACTGTAAATCGCCCTAGAACCCCTAAACTGTGGGCAATAGCTCATGAAACGGCCATAAAACGCGAGAACGGCGAGTTTCTGGTCATATCTTCAAACATGTTAGGGTTCTTTCGAGACATGCAAATCCGGCTGAAACCCAAAAACTGTGGGCAATAACTCATGAAAATGACCATAAAACACGAAAACGACGAGTTTTTAGGCATAACTCTCAAACATGTCGGGTCTTAAGGTTGCTTTAAATAGCCCTAGAACCATAAACTGTGGGCAATAGCTCATGAAAACGGCCATAAACAAGAAAACGACGAGTTTCTGGTCATATCTTTCCAACATGTATCAGGTCGGAAGGTCACTGTAAATCGCCTAGAACCCTAAACTGGGGCAATAGCTCATGAAAACGGCCATAAAACGCGAGAACGGCGAGTTTCTGGTTATATCTCTCAAAATGTTAGGTTTCTTTCGAGACATGCAAATCCGGCTGAAACCCAAAAACTGTGGGCAATAACTCATGAAAATGACCAAAACACGAAACGACGAGTTTTTAGGCATAACTATCAAACAGGTATCGGGTCTTAAGGTTGCTTAAAAGCCCTAGAACCATAAAACTATGGGCAATAGCTCATGAAAACGGCCATAAAACGCGAAAACGACGAGTTTCTGGTCATATCTTTCCAACATGTATCAGGTCGGAAGGTCACTGTAAATCGCCTAGAACACCTAAACTGTGGGCAATAGCTCATGAAAACGGCCATAAACAAGAAAATGATGAGTTTATGGTCATATTTTCCAACATGTATCAGGTCGGAAGGTCACTGTAAATCGCCCTAGAACCTAAACTGTGGGCAATAGCTCATGAAAACGGCCATAGAACAAGAAAATGACGAGTTTCTGGTCATATATTCTCCACATGTATCAGGTCGGAAGGTCACTGTAAATCGCCCTAGAACCCTAAACTGTGGGCAATAGCTCATGAAAACGCCATAAACACGAGAACGACGAGTTTCTGGTCATATCTTTCCAACATGTATCAGTCGGAAGGTCACTGTAAATCGCCCTAGAACCCCTAAACAGTGGGCAATAGCTCATGAAAACGGCCATAAAATAGAAAACGACGAGTTTTTGGTCATATCTTTCAACATGTATCAGGTCGGAAGGTCACTGTAAATCGCCCTAGAACCCTAAACTGTGGGCAATAGCTCATGAAAACGGCCATAAAACGCGAGAACGACGAGTTTCTGGTCATATCTCTCAAACATGTTAGGGTTCTTTCGAGACATGCAAATCCGGCTGAAACCCAAAAAACTGTGGGCAATAACTCATGAAAATGACCATAAAACACGAAAACGACGAGGGGGGACGTTTTTAGGCATAACTATCAAAACAGGTATCGGGTCTTAAGGTTGCTTTAAATAGCCCTAGAACCATAAAACTATTCAATAGCTCATGAAAACGGCCATAAAACGCGAAAACGACGAGTTTCTGGTCAAATCTTTCCAACATGTATCAGGTCGGAAGGTCACTGTAAATCGCCCTAGAACCCCTAAACATTGGGCAGTAGCTCATGAAAACGGCCATAAAACAAGAAAACTACGAGTTTTTAGTCATATCTCTCAAAAATGTAAAGGTCTTACATGCCTTGCAAATCCAATTGAAACCAAAAACGGCCATAAAACGCGAGAACGGCGAGTTTCTGTCATATCTCTCAAACATGTTAGGGTTCTTTCGAGACATGCAAATCCGGCTGAACCCAAAAAACTGTGGGCAATAACTCATGAAAATGACCATAAAACACGAAAACGACGAGTTTTAGGCATAACTCTCAAACATGTATCAGGTCTTAAGGTTGCTTTAAATAGCCCTAGAACCATAAAACTGTGGGCAATAGCTCATGAAAACGGCCATAAAACGCGAAAACGACGAGTTTCTGGTCATATGTTTCCAACATGTATCAGGTCGGAAGGTCACTGTAAATCGCCCTAGAACCCTAAACAGTGGGCAATAGCTCATGAAAACGGCCATAAAACAAGAAAACGACGAGTTTCTGGTCATATCTTTCCAACATGTATTAGGTCGGAAGGTCACTGTAAATCGCCCTAGAACCCCTAAACTGTGGGCAATAGCTCATGAAAACGGCCATAAAACGCGAGAACGGCGAGTTTGTGGTCATATCTCTCAAACCTGTCAGGGTTCTTTCGAGACATGCAAATCCGGCTGAAACCCAAAAACTGTGGGCAATAACTCATGAAAATGACCATAAAACACGAAAACGACGAGTTTTTAGGCATAACTATGAAACAGGTATCGGGTCTTAAGGTTGCTTTAAATAGCCCTAGAACCATAAAACTATGGGCAATAGCTCATGAAAACGGCCATAAAACGCGAAAACGACGTGTTTCTGGTCATATCTTTCAACATGTATCAGGTCGGAAGGTCACTGTAAATCGCCCTCGAACACCTAAACCTGGGCAATAGCTCATGAAAACGGCCATAGAACAAGAAAATGATGAGTTTATGGTCATATCTTTCCAACATGTATCAGGTTGGAAGGTCACTGTAAATCGCCCTAGAACCCCTAAACTGTGGGCAATAGCTCATGAAAACGGCCACAAAACACGAGAACGACGAGTTTCTGGTCATATCTTTCCAACATGTATCAGGTCGAAAGGTCACTGTAAATCGCCCTAGAACCCCTAAACAGTGGGCAATAGCTCATGAAAACAGCCATGAAACAAGAAAAAGCGAGTTTTTTGGTCATATCTTTCCAACATGTATCAGGTCGGAAGGTCACTGTAAATCGCCCTAGAACCCCTAAACTGTGGGCAATAGCTCATGAAAACGGCCATAAAAACGCGAGAATGGCGAGTTTCTGGTCATATCTCTCAAACATGTTAGGGTTCTTTCGAGACATGCAAATCCGGCTGAAACCCAAAAACTGTGGGCAATAACTCATGAAAATGACCATAAAACACGAAAACGACGAGTTTTTAGGCATAACTCTCAAACATGTACCGGGTCTTAAGGTTGCTTTAAATAGCCCTTGAACCATAAAGCTGTGGGCAATAGCTCATGAAAACGGCCATAAATCAAGAAAACGACAAGTTTTGGTCATATCTTTCCAACATGTATCAGGTCGGAAGGTCACTGTAAATCGCCCTAGAACCCCTAAACTGTGGGCAATAGCTCATGAAAACGGCCATAAAACGCGAGAACGGCGAGTTTCTGGTTATATCTCTCAAACATGTTAGGTTTCTTTCGAGACATGCAAATCCGGCTGAAACCCAAAAAACTATGGGCAATAACTCATGAAAATGACCATAAAACACGAAAACGACGAGTTTTTAGGCATAACTATCAAACAGGTATCGGGTCTTAAGGTTGCTTTAAATAGCCCTAGAACCATAAAACTATGGGCAATAGCTCATGAAAACGGCCATAAAACGCGAAAACGACGAGTTTCTGGTCATATCTTTCCAACATGTATCAGGTCGGAAGGTCACTGTAAATCGCCCTCGAACACCTAAACTGTGGGCAATAGCTCATGAAAACGGCCATAGAACAAGAAAATGATGAGTTTATGGTCATATATTTCCAACATGTATCAGGTCGGAAGGTCACTGTAAATCGCCCTAGAACCCCTAAACTGTGGGCAATAGCTCATGAAAACGGCCATAGAACAAGAAAATGATGAGTTTATGGTCATATATTTCCAACATGTATCAGGTCGGAAGGTCACTGTAAATCGCCCTAGAACCCCTAAACTGTGGGCAATAGCTCATGAAAACGGCCACAAAACACGAGAACGACGAGTTTCTGGTCATATCTTTCCAACATGTATCAGGTCGGAAGGTCACTGTAAATCGCCCTAGAACCCCTAAACAGTGGGCAATAGCTCATGAAAACGGCCATAGAACAAGAAAATGATGAGTTTATGGTCATATCTTTCCAACATGTATCAGGTTGGAAGGTCACTGTAAATCGCCCTAGACCCCTAAACTGTGGGCAATAGCTCATGAAAACGGCCACAAAACACGAGAACGACGAGTTTCTGGTCATATCTTTCCAACATGTATCAGGTCGGAAGGTCACTGTAAATCGCCCTAGAACCCCTAAACAGTGGGCAATAGCTCATGAAAACGGCCATGAAACAAGAAAAAGGCGAGTTTCTGGTCATATCTTTCCAACATGTATCAGGTCGGAAGGTCACTGTAAATCGCCCTAGAACCCTAAACTGTGGGCAATAGCTCATGAAAACGGCCATAAAACGCGAGAATGGCGAGTTTCTGGTCATATCTCTCAAACATGTTAGGGTTCTTTCGAAGACATGCAAAATCCGGCTGAAACCCAAAAACTGTGGGCAATAACTCATGAAAATGACCATAAAACACGAAAACGACGAGTTTTTAGGCATAACTCTCAAACATGTACAGGGTCTTAAGGTTGCTTTAAATAGCCCTTGAACCATAAAGCTGTGGGCAATAGCTCATGAAAACGGCCATAAAACAAGAAAACGACGAGTTTTTGGTCATATCTTTCCAACATGTATCAGGTCGGAAGGTCACTGTAAATCGCCCTAGAACCCCTAAACTGTGGGCAATAGCTCATGAAAACGGCCATAAAACGCGAGAACGCGAGTTTCTGGTTATATCTCTCAAACATGTTAGGTTTCTTTCGAACATGCAAATCCGGCTGAAACCCAAAACTGTGGGCAATAACACATGAAAATGACCATAAAACACGAAAACGACGAGTTTTTAGGCATAACTATCAAACAGGTATCGGGTCTTAAGGTTGCTTTAAATAGCCCTAGAACCATAAACTATTGGCAATAGCTCATGAAAACGGCCATAAAACGCGAAAACGACGAGTTTCTGGTCAAATCTTTCCAACATGTATCAGGTCGGAAGGTCACTGTAAATCGCCCTAGAACCCCTAAACATTGGCAGTAGCTCATGAAAACGGCCATAAAACAAGAAAACTACGAGTTTTTAGTCATATCTCTCAAAAATGTAAGGGTCTTACATGCCTGCAAATCCAATGGAAACCAAAAACGGCCATAAAACGCGAGAACGGCGAGTTTCTTGTCATATCTCTCAAACATGTTAGGGTTCTTTCGAGACATGCAAATCCGGCTGAACCCAAAAACTGTGGGCAATAACTCATGAAAATGACCATAAAACACGAAAACGACGAGTTTTTAGGCATAACTCTCAAACATGTATCAGGTCTTAAGGTTGCTTTAAATAGCCCTAGAACCATAAAAGTGTGGGCAATAGCTCATGAAAACGGCCATAAAACGCGAAAACGACGAGTTTCTGGTCATATGTTTCCAACATGTATCAGGTCGGAAGGTCACTGTAAATCGCCCGAACCCTAAACAGTGGGCAATAGCTCATGTAAACGGCCATAAAACAAGAAAACGACGAGTTTCTGGTCATATCTTTCCACATGTATAGGTCGGAAGGTCACTGTAAATCGCCCTAGAACCCCTAAACTGTGGGCAATAGCTCATGAAAACGGCCATAAAACGCGAGAACGGCGAGTTTGTGGTCATATCTCTCAAACCTGTCAGGGTTCTTTCGAGACATGCAAATCCGGCTGAAACCCAAAAACTGTGGGCAATAACTCACGAAAATGACCATAAAACACGAAAACGACGAGTTATTAGGCATAACTATGAAACAGGTATCGGTCTTAAGGTTGCTTTAAATAGCCCTAGAACCATAAAACTATGGGCAATAGCTCATGAAAACGGCCATAAAACGCGAAAACGACGAGTTTCTAGTCATATCTTTCCAACATGTATCAGGTCGGAAGGTCACTGTAAATCGCCCTCGAACACCTAAACTGTGGGCAATAGCTCATGAAAACGGCCATAGAACAAGAAAATGATGAGTTTATGGTCATATCTTTCCAACATGTATCAGGTTGGAAGGTCACTGTAAATCGCCCTAGAACCCTAAACTGTGGGCAATAGCTCATGAAAACGGCCACAAAACACGAGAACGACGAGTTTCTGGTCATATCTTTCCAACATGTATCAGGTCGAAAGGTCACTGTAAATCGCCCTAGAACCCTAAACAGTGGGCAATAGCTCATGAAAACAGCCATGAAACAGAAAAAGGCGAGTTTTCTGGTCATATCTTTCCAACATGTATCAGGTCGGAAGGTCACTGTAAATCGCCCTAGAACCCCTAAACTGTGGGCAATAGCTCATGAAAACGGCCATAAAACGCGAGAATGGCGAGTTTCTGGTCATATCTCTCAAACATGTTAGGGTTCTTTCGAGACATGCAAATCCGGCTGAAACCCAAAACTGTGGGCAATAACTCATGAAAATGACCATAAAACACGAAAACGACGAGTTTTTAGGCATAACTCTCAAACATGTACCGGTCTTAAGGTTGCTTTAAATAGCCCTTGAACCATAAAGCTGTGGGCAATAGCTCATGAAAACGGCCATAAATCAAGAAAACGACAAGTTTTTGGTCATATCTTTCCAACATGTATCAGGTCGGAAGGTCACTGTAAATCGCCCTAGAACCCCTAAACTGTGGGCAATAGCTCATGAAAACGGCCATAAAACGCGAGAACGGCGAGTTTCTGGTTATATATCTCAAACATGTTAGGTTTCTTTCGAGACATGCAAATCCGCTGAAACCCAAAAACTATGGGCAATAACTCATGAAAATGACCATAAAACACGAAAACGACGAGTTTTTAGGCATAACTATCAAACAGGTATCGGGTCTTAAGGTTGCTTTAAATAGCCCTAGAACCATAAAACTATGGGCAATAGCTCATGAAAACGGCCATAAAACGCGAAAACGACGAGTTTCTGGTCATATCTTTCCAACATGTATCAGGTCGGAAGGTCACTGTAAATCGCCCTCGAACACCTAAACTGTGGGCAATAGCTCATGAAAACGGCCATAGAACAAGAAAATGATGAGTTTATGGTCATATATTTCCAACATGTATCAGGTCGGAAGGTCACTGTAAATCGCCCTAGAACCCTAAACTGTGGGCAATAGCTCATGAAAACGGCCATAGAACAAGAAAATGATGAGTTTATGGTCATATATTTCCAACATGTATCAGGTCGGAAGGTCACTGTAAATCGCCCTAGAACCCCTAAACTGTGGGCAATAGCTCATGAAAACGGCCACAAAACACGAGAACGACGAGTTTCTGGTCATATCTTTCCAACATGTATCAGGTCGGAAGGTCACTGTAAATCGCCCTAGAACCCCTAAACAGTGGGCAATAGCTCATGAAAACGGCCATAAAATAGGAAAACGACGAGTTTTTGGTCATATCTTTCCAACATGTATCAGGTCGGAAGGTCACTGTAAATCGCCCTAGAACCCCTAAACTGTGGGCAATAGCTCATGAAAACGGCCATAAAACGCGAGAACGGCGAGTTTCTGGTCATATCTCTCCAACATGTCAGGTTCTTTCGAGACATGCAAATCCGGCTGAACCCCAAAAACTGTGGGCAATAACTCATGAAAAATGACCATAAAACACGAAAACGACGAGTTTTTAGTCATAACTCTCAAACATGTATCAGGTCTTAAGGTTGCCTTAAATAGCCCTAGAACCATAAAACTGTGGCAATAGCTCATGAAAACGGCCATAAAACGCGAAAACGACGAGTTTCTGGTCATATCTTTCCAACATGTATCAGGTCGGAGGTCACTGTAAATCGCCCTAAACCCTAAACTGTGGGCAATAGCTCATGAAAACGGCCATAAAACGCGAAAACGACGAGTTTCTGGTCATATCTTC
>CAJUWN010000893.1:0-40588 GCA_910589765.1 Avena atlantica | reverse complement strand
TCCAACATGTATCAGGTCGGAAGGTCACTGTAAATCGCCCTAGAACCCCTAAACTGTGGGCAATAGCTCATGAAAACGGCCATAACAACGAAAACGACGAGTTTCTGGTCATATCTTTCCAACATGTATCAGGTCGGAAGGTCACTGTAAATCGCCCTAGAACCCCTAAACTGTGGGCAATAGCTCATGAAAACGGCCATAAAACGCGAAAACGACGAGTTTTGGTCATATCTTTCCAACATGTATCAGGTCGGAAGGTCACTGTAAATCGCCCTAGAACCCCTAAACTGTGGGCAATAGCTCATGAAAACGGCCATAAAACGCGAGAACGGCGAGTTTCTGGTCATATCTCTCAAACATGTTAGGTTCTTTCAAAGACATGCAAATCCGGCTGAAAACCCAAAAACTGTGGGCAATAACTCATGAAAATGACCATAAAACACGAAAACGACGAGTTTTTAGGCATAACTATCCAACAGGTATCGGGTCTTAAGGTTGCTTTAAATAGCCCTAGAACCCTAAAACTATGGGCAATAGCTCATGAAAACGGCCATAAAACGCGAAACGACGAGTTTCTGGTCATATCTTTCCAACATGTATCAGGTCGGAAGGTCACTGTAAATCGCCCTCGAACACCTAAACTGTGGGCAATAGCTCATGAAAACGGCCATAAAACAAGAAAATGACGAGTTTTGGTCATATCTTTCCAACATGTATCAGGTCGGAAGGTCACTGTAAATCGCCCTAGAACCCCTAAACTGTGGGCAATAGCTCATGAAAACGGCCACAAACACACGAGAACGACGAGTTTCTGGTCATATCTTTCCAACATGTATCAGGTCGAAGGTCACTGTAAATCGCCCTAGAACACCTAAAACTGTGGGCAATAGCTCATGAAAACGGCCATAAAACAAGAAAACGACGAGTTTTGGTCATATCTTTCCAACATGTATCAGGTCGAAGGTCACTGTAAATCGCCCTAGAACCCCTAAACTGTGGGCAATAGCTCATGAAAACGGCCATAAACACGGAGAACGACGAGTTTCTGGTCATATCTTTCCAACATGTATCAGGTCGGAAGGTCACTGTAAATCGCCCTAGAACCCCTAAACTGTGGCAATAGCTCATGAAAACGGCCATAAAACACGAAAACGACGAGTTTTTGGTCATATCTTTCCAACATGTATCAGGTCGGAAGGTCACTGTAAATGCCCTAGAACCCCTAAACTGTGGGCAATAGCTCATGAAAACGGCCATAAACGCGAGAACGGCGAGTTTCTGGTCATATCTCTCAAACATGTTAGGTCTTTCAAGACACTGCAAATCCGGCTGAAACCCAAAAACTGTGGGCAATAACTCATGAAAACGACCATAAAACACGAAAACGACGAGTTTTAGGCATAACTTTCAAACATGTATCGGGTCTTAAGGTTGCTTTAAATAGCCCTAGAACCATAAAACTATGGGCAATAGCTCATGAAAACGGCCATAAAACGCGAAAACGACGAGTTTCTGGTCATATCTTTCCAACATGTATCAGGTCGGAAGGTCACTGTAAATCGCCCTAGAACCCCTAAACTGTGGGCAATAGCTCATGAAAACGGCCATAAAACAAGAAAACGGCGAGTTTCTGGTCATATCTCTCAAACATGTTAGGTTTCTTTCAAGACATGCAAATCCGGCTGAAACCCAAAAACTGTGGGCAATAACTCATGAAAATGACCATAAAACACGAAAACGACGAGTTTTTAGGCATAACTATCAAACAGGTATCGGGTCTTAAGGGTGCTTTAAAAGCCCTAGAACCATAAAAACTATGGGCAATAGCTCATGAAAACGACCATAAAACGCGAAAACGACGAGTTTCTTGTCATATCTTTCCAACATGTATCAGGTCGGAAGGTCACTGTAAATCGCCCTCGAACACCTAAACTGTGGGCAATAGCTCATGAAAACGGCCATAGAACAAGAAAATGACGAGTTTATGGTCATATCTTTCCAACATGTATCAGGTCGGAAGGTCACTGTAAATCGCCCTAGAACCCCTAAACTGTGGGCAATAGCTCATGAAAACGGCCACAAAACACGAGAACGACGAGTTTCTGGTCATATCTTTCCAACATGTATCAGGTCGGAAGGTCACTGTAAATCGCCCTAGAACCCCTAAACAGTGGGCAATAGCTCATGAAAACGGCCATAAAACAAGAAAACGACGAGTTTTTGGTCATATCTTTCCAACATGTATCAGGTGGGAAGGTCACTGTAAATAGCCCTAGAACCCCTAAACTGTGGGCAATAGCTCATGAAAACGGCCATAAAACGCGAGAACGGCGAGTTTCTGGTCATATCTCTCAAACATGTTAGGGTTCTTTCGAGACATGCAAATCCGGCTGAAACCCAAAAACTGTGGGCAATAACTCATGAAAATGACCATAAAACACGAAAACGACGAGTTTTTAGGCATAACTATCAAACAGGTATCGGGTCTTAAGGTTGCTTTAAATAGCCCTAGAACCATAAAACTATGGGCAATAGCTCATGAAAACGGCCATAAAACGCAGAAAACGACGAGTTTCTGGTCATATCTTTCCAACATGTATCAGGTCGGAAGGTCACTGTAAATCGCCCTAGAACCCCTAAACTGTGGGCAATAGCTCATGAAAACGGCCATAAAACAAGAAAACGACGAGTTTCTGGTCATATCTTTCCAACATGTATCAGGTCGGAAGGTCACTGTAAATCGCCCTAGAACCCCTAAACTGTGGGCAATAGCTCATGAAAACGGCCATAAAACGCAGGAAACGACGAGTTTCTGGTCATATCTTTCCAACATGTATCAGGTCGGAAGGTCACTGTAAATCGCCCTAGAACCCCTAAACTGTGGGCAATAGCTCATGAAAACGGCCATAAAACGCGAGAACGGCGAGTTTCTGGTCATATCTCTCAAACATGTTAGGTTTCTTTCAAGACATGCAAATCCGGCTGAAACCCAAAAACTGTGGGCAATAAGCTCATGAAAATGACCATAAAACACGAAAACGACGAGTTTTTAGGCATAACTATCAAACAGGTATCGGGTCTTAAGGTTGCTTTAAATAGCCCTAGAACCTAAAACTATGGGCAATAGCTCATGAAAACGGCCATAAACGCGGAAAACGACGAGTTTCTGGTCATATCTTTCCAACATGTATCAGGTCGGAAGGTCACTGTAAATCGCCCTAGAACCCCCAAACTGTGGGCAATAGCTCATGAAAACGGCCATAAAACAAGAAACGACGAGTTTATGGTCATATCTTTCCAACATGTATCAGGTCGGAAGGTCACTGTAAATCGCCCTAGAACCCCTAAACTATGGGCAATAGCTCATGAAAACGGCCATAAAAACGCGAAAACGACGAGTTTCTGGTCATATCTTTCCAACATGTATCAGGTCGGAAGGTCACTGTAAATCCTAGAACACCTAAACTGTGGGCAATAGCTCATGAAAACGGCCATAAAACAAGAAAACGACGAGTTTCTGGTCATATCTTTCCAACATGTATCAGGTCGGAAGGTCACTGTAAATCGCCCTAGAACCCCTAAACTGTGGGCAATAGCTCATGAAAACGGCCACAAAACACGAGAACGACGAGTTTCTGGTCATATCTTCCAACATGTATCAGGTCGGAAGGTCACTGTAAATCGCCCTAGAACCCCTAAACAGTGGGCAATAGCTCATGAAAACGGCCATAAAACAAGAAAACGACGAGTTTTTGGTCATATCTTTCCAACATGTATCAGGTCGGAAGGTCACTGTAAATCGCCCTAGAACCCCTAAACTGTGGGCAAACTCATGAAAACGGCCATAAAACGCGAAAACGACGAGTTTCTGGTCATATTTCCAAACATGTTAGGGTCTTCGAGGACATGCAAATCCGGCTGAAACCCAAAAACTGTGGGCAAAGCTCATGAAATGACCATAAAACACGAAAACGACGAGTTTTTGGTCATATCTTTCAAACATGTATCGGGTCTTAAGGTTCACTTTAAATAGCCCTAGAAACATAAAACTGTGGGCAATAGCTCATGAAAACGGCCATAAAACAAGAAAACGACAAGTTTCTGGTCATATCTTTCCAACATGTATCAGGTCGGAAGGTCACTGTAAATCGCCTAGAACCCCTAAACTGTGGGCAATAGCTCATGAAAACGGCCATAAAACAAGAAAACGACGAGTTTCTGGTCATATCTTTCCAACATGTATCAGGTCGGAAGGTCACTGTAAATCGCCCTAGAACCCCTAAACTGTGGGCAATAGCTCATGAAAACGGCCATAAAACGCGAAAAACGAGTTTGTGGTCATATCTTTCCAACATGTATCAGGTCGGAAGGTCACTGTAAATCGCCCTAGAACCCCTAAACTGTGGGCAATAGCTCATGAAAACGGCCATAAAACGCGAGAACGGCGAGTTTCTGGTCATATCTCTCCAAACATGTTAGGTTTCTTTCAAGACATGCAAATCCGGCTGAAACCCAAAAACTGTGGGCAATAACTCATGAAAATGACCATAAAACACGAAAACGACGAGTTTTTAGGTCATAACTATCAAACAGGTATCGGGTCTTAAGGTTGCTTTAAATAGCCCTAGAACCATAAAACTATGGGCAATAGCTCATGAAAACGACCCAAAACGCGAAAACGACGAGTTTCTGGTCATATCTTTCCAAACATGTATCAGGTCGGAAGGTCACTGTAAATCGCCTAGAACACCTAAACTGTGGGCAATAGCTCATGAAAACGGCCATAAAACAAGAAAACGACGAGTTTATGGTCATATCTTTCCAACATGTATCAGGTCGGAAGGTCACTGTAAATCGCCCTAGAACCCTAAACTGTGGGCAATAGCTCATGAAAACGGCCACAAACACGAGAACGACGAGTTTCTGGTCATATCTTTCCAACATGTATCAGGTCGGAAGGTCACTGTAAATCGCCCTAGAACACCTAAATGTGGGCAATAGCTCATGAAAACGGCCATAGAACAAGAAAACGACGAGTTTATGGTCATATCTTTCCAACATGTATCAGGTCGGAAGGTCACTGTAAATCGCCCTAGAACCCCTAAACTGTGGGCAATAGCTCATGAAAACGGCCAACAAAACGAGAACGACGAGTTTCTGGTCATATCTTTCCAACATGTATCAGGTCGGAAGGTCACTGTAAATCGCCCTAGAACCCCTAAACTGTGGGCAATAGCTCATGAAAACGGCCATAAAACACAAGAAAACGACGAGTTTCTGGTCATATCTTTCCAACATGTATCAGGTCGGAAGGTCACTGTAAATCGCCCTAGAACCCCTAAACTGTGGGCAATAGCTCATGAAAACGGCCATAAAACGCGCGAAAACGGCGAGTTTCTGGTCATATCTCTCAAACATGTTAGGTTTCTTTCAAGACATGCAAATCCGGCTGAAACCCAAAAACTGTGGGCAATAACTCATGAAAATGACCATAAAACACGAAAACGACGAGTTTTTAGGCATAACTATCAAACAGGTATCGGGTCTTAAGGTTGCTTTAAATAGCCTAGAACCATAAAACTATGGGCAATAGCTCATGAAAACGGCCATAAAAACGCGAAAACGACGAGTTTCTGGTCATATCTTTCCAACATGTATCAGGTCGGAAGGTCACTGTAAATCGCCCTAGAACCCCCAAACTGTGGGCAATAGCTCATGAAAACGGCCATAAAAACAAGAAAACGGCGAGTTTCTGGTCATATCTCTCAAACATGTTAGGTTTCTTTCAAGACATGCAAATCCGGCTGAAACCCAAAAACTGTGGGCAATAACTCATGAAAATGACCATAAAACACGAAAACGACGAGTTTTTAGGCATAACTATCAAACAGGTATCGGGTCTTAAGGTTGCTTTAAATAGCCCTAGAACCATAAAACTATGGGCAATAGCTCATGAAAACGGCCATAAAACGCGAAAACGACGAGTTTCTGGTCATATCTTTCCAACATGTATCAGGTCGGAAGGTCACTGTAAATCGCCCTAGAACACCTAAACTGTGGGCAATAGCTCATGAAAACGGCCATAAACAAGAAAACGACGAGTTTATGGTCATATCTTTCCAACATGTATCAGGTCGGAAGGTCACTGTAAATCGCCCTAGAACCCCTAAACTGTGGGCAATAGCTCATGAAAACGGCCACAAAAACACGAGAACGACGAGTTTCTGGTCATATCTTTCCAACATGTATCAGGTCGGAAGGTCACTGTAAATCGCCCTAGAACCCCTAAACTGTGGGCAATAGCTCATGAAAACGGCCATAAAACAAGAAAACGACGAGTTTCTGGTCATATCTTTCCAACATGTATCAGGTCGGAAGGTCACTGTAAATCGCCCTAGAACCCCTAAACTGTGGGCAATAGCTCATGAAAACGGCCATAAAACGCGAGAACGGCGAGTTTCTGGTCATATCTCTCAAACATGTTAGGTTTCTTTCGAGACATGCAAATCCGCTGAAACCCAAAAACTGTGGGCAATAACTCATGAAAATGACCATAAAACACGAAAACGACGAGTTTTTAGGCATAACTTTCAAACATGTATCGGGTCTTAAGGTTGCTTTAAATAGCCCTAGAACCATAAAACTGTGGGCAATAGCTCATGAAAACGGCCATAAAACGCGAAAACGACGAGTTTCTGGTCATATCTTTCCAACATGTATCAGGTCGGAAGGTCACTGTAAATCGCCCTAGAACCCCTAAACTGTGGGCAATAGCTCATGAAAACGGCCATAAAACGCGAGAACGGCGAGTTTCTGGTCATATCTCTCAAACATGTTAGGTTTCTTTCGAGACATGCAAATCCGGCTGAAACCCAAAAACTGTGGGCAATAACTCATGAAAATGACCATAAAACACGAAAACGACGAGTTTTTAGGCATAACTATCAAACAGGTATCGGGTCTTAAGGTTGCTTTAAATAGCCCTAGAACCATAAAACTATGGGCAATAGCTCATGAAAACGGCCATAAAACGCGAAAACGACGAGTTTCTGGTCATATCTTTCCAACATGTATCAGGTCGGAAGGTCACTGTAAATCGCCCTCGAACACCTAAACTGTGGGCAATAGCTCATGAAAACGGCCATAAAACAAGAAAATGACGAGTTTATGGTCATATCTTTCCAACATGTATCAGGTCGGAAGGTCACTGTAAATCGCCCTAGAACCCCTAAACTGTGGGCAATAGCTCATGAAAACGGCCACAAAACACGAGAACGACGAGTTTCTGGTCATATCTTTCCAACATGTATCAGGTCGGAAGGTCACTGTAAATCGCCCTAGAACCCCTAAACAGTGGGCAATAGCTCATGAAAACGGCCATAAAACAAGAAAACGACGAGTTTTTGGTCATATCTTTCCAACATGTATCAGGTCGGAAGGTCACTGTAAATAGCCCTAGAACCCCTAAACTGTGGGCAATAGCTCATGAAAACGGCCATAAAACGCGAGAACGGCGAGTTTCTGGTCATATCTCTCAAACATGTTAGGGTTCTTTCGAGACATGCAAATCCGGCTGAAACCCAAAAACTGTGGGCAATAACTCATGAAAATGACCATAAAACACGAAAACGACGAGTTTTTAGGCATAACTATCAAACAGGTATCGGGTCTTAAGGTTGCTTTAAATAGCCCTAGAACCATAAAAATATGGGCAATAGCTCATGAAAACGGCCATAAAACGCGAAAACGACGAGTTTCTGGTCATATCTTTCCAACATGTATCAGGTCGGAAGGTCACTGTAAATCGCCCTAGAACCCCCAAACTGTGGGCAATAGCTCATGAAAACGGCCATAAAACAAGAAAACGACGAGTTTATGGTCATATCTTTCCAACATGTATCAGGTCGGAAGGTCACTGTAAATCGCCCTAGAACCCCTAAACTGTGGGCAATAGCTCATGAAAACGGCCATAAAACGCGAGAACGGCGAGTTTCTGGTCATATCTCTCAAACATGTTAGGTTTCTTTCGAGACATGCAAATCCGGCTGAAACCCAAAAACTGTGGGCAATAACTCATGAAAATGACCATAAAACACGAAAACGACGAGTTTTTAGGCATAACTATCAAACAGGTATCGGGTCTTAAGGTTGCTTTAAATAGCCCTAGAACCATAAAACTATGGGCAATAGCTCATGAAAACGGCCATAAAACGCGAAAACGACGAGTTTCTGGTCATATCTTTCCAACATGTATCAGGTCGGAAGGTCACTGTAAATCGCCCTCGAACACCTAAACTGTGGGCAATAGCTCATGAAAACGGCCATAGAACAAGAAAATGACGAGTTTATGGTCATATCTTTCCAACATGTATCAGGTCGGAAGGTCACTGTAAATCGCCCTAGAACCCCTAAACTGTGGGCAATAGCTCATGAAAACGGCCACAAAACACGAGAACGACGAGTTTCTGGTCATATCTTTCCAACATGTATCAGGTCGGAAGGTCACTGTAAATCGCCCTAGAACCCCTAAACAGTGGGCAATAGCTCATGAAAACGGCCATAAAACAAGAAAACGACGAGTTTTTGGTCATATCTTTCCAACATGTATCAGGTCGGAAGGTCACTGTAAATCGCCCTAGAACCCCTAAACTGTGGGCAATAGCTCATGAAAACGGCCACAAAACACGAGAACGACGAGTTTCTGGTCATATCTCTCAAACATGTTAGGGTTCTTTCGAGACATGCAAATCCGGCTGAAACCCAAAAACTGTGGGCAATAACTCATGAAAATGACCATAAAACACGAAAACGACGAGTTTTTGTCATATCTTTCCAACATGTATCAGGTCGGAAGGTCACTGTAAATCGCCCTAGAACACCTAAACTGTGGGCAATAGCTCATGAAAACGGCCATAAAACAAGAAAACGACGAGTTTATGGTCATATCTTTCCAACATGTATCAGGTCGGAAGGTCACTGTAAATCGCCCTAGAACCCCAAACTGTGGGCAATAGCTCATGAAAACGGCCATAAAACAAGAAAACGACGAGTTTCTGGTCATATCTTTCCAACATGTATCAGGTCGGAAGGTCACTGTAAATCGCCCTAGAACCCCTAAACTGTGGGCAATAGCTCATGAAAACGGCCATAAAACGAAAACGACGAGTTTTTGGTCATATCTTTCCAACATGTATCAGGTCGGAAGGTCACTGTAAATCGCCCTAGAACCCCTAAACTGTGGGCAATAGCTCATGAAAACGGCCATAAAACGCGAGAACGGCGAGTTTCTGGTCATATCTCTCAAACATGTTAGGTTTCTTTCGAGACATGCAAATCCGGCTGAAACCCAAAAACTGTGGGCAATAACTCATGAAAATGACCATAAAACACGAAAACGACGAGTTTTTAGGCATAACTATCAAACAGGTATCGGGTCTTAAGGTTGCTTTAAATAGCCCTAGAACCATAAAACTATGGGCAATAGCTCATGAAAACGGCCATAAAACGCGAAAACGACGAGTTTCTGGTCATATCTTTCCAACATGTATCAGGTCGGAAGGTCACTGTAAATCGCCCTCGAACACCTAAACTGTGGGCAATAGCTCATGAAAACGGCCATAAAACAAGAAAATGACGAGTTTATGGTCATATCTTTCCAACATGTATCAGGTCGGAAGGTCACTGTAAATCGCCCTAGAACCCCTAAACTGTGGGCAATAGCTCATGAAAACGGCCACAAAACACGAGAACGACGAGTTTCTGGTCATATCTTTCCAACATGTATCAGGTCGGAAGGTCACTGTAAATCGCCCTAGAACCCCTAAACAGTGGGCAATAGCTCATGAAAACGGCCATAAAACAAGAAAACGACGAGTTTTTGGTCATATCTTTCCAACATGTATCAGGTCGGAAGGTCACTGTAAATCGCCCTAGAACCCCTAAACTGTGGGCAATAGCTCATGAAAACGGCCATAAAACGCGAGAACGGCGAGTTTCTGGTCATATCTCTCAAACATGTTAGGGTTCTTTCGAGACATGCAAATCCGGCTGAAACCCAAAAACTGTGGGCAATAACTCATGAAAATGACCATAAAACACGAAAACGACGAGTTTTTAGGCATAACTATCAAACAGGTATCGGGTCTTAAGGTTGCTTTAAATAGCCCTAGAACCATAAAAATATGGGCAATAGCTCATGAAAACGGCCATAAAACGCGAAAACGACGAGTTTCTGGTCATATCTTTCCAACATGTATCAGGTCGGAAGGTCACTGTAAATCGCCCTAGAACCCCTAAACTGTGGGCAATAGCTCATGAAAACGGCCATAAAACAAGAAAACGACGAGTTTATGGTCATATCTTTCCAACATGTATCAGGTCGGAAGGTCACTGTAAATCGCCCTAGAACCCCTAAACTGTGGGCAATAGCTCATGAAAACGGCCATAAAACACGAAAACGACGAGTTTTTGGTCATATCTTTCCAACATGTATCAGGTCGGAAGGTCACTGTAAATCGCCCTAGAACCCCTAAACTGTGGGCAATAGCTCATGAAAACGGCCATAAAACGCGAGAACGGCGAGTTTCTGGTCATATCTCTCAAACATGTTAGGTTTCTTTCGAGACATGCAAATCCGGCTGAACCCAAAAACTGTGGGCAATAACTCATGAAAATGACCATAAAACACGAAAACGACGAGTTTTTAGGCATAACTATCAAACAGGTATCGGGTCTTAAGGTTGCTTTAAATAGCCCTAGAACCATAAAACTATGGGCAATAGCTCATGAAAACGGCCATAAAACGCGAAAACGACGAGTTTCTGGTCATATCTTTCCAACATGTATCAGGTCGGAAGGTCACTGTAAATCGCCCTCGAACACCTAAACTGTGGGCAATAGCTCATGAAAACGGCCATAGAACAAGAAAATGACGAGTTTATGGTCATATCTTTCCAACATGTATCAGGTCGGAAGGTCACTGTAAATCGCCCTAGAACCCCTAAACTGTGGGCAATAGCTCATGAAAACGGCCACAAAACACGAGAACGACGAGTTTCTGGTCATATCTTTCCAACATGTATCAGGTCGGAAGGTCACTGTAAATCGCCCTAGAACCCCTAAACTGTGGGCAATAGCTCATGAAAACGGCCATAAAACACGAAAACGACGAGTTTTTGGTCATATCTTTCCAACATGTATCAGGTCGGAAGGTCACTGTAAATCGCCCTAGAACCCCTAAACTGTGGGCAATAGCTCATGAAAACGGCCATAAAACGCGAGAACGGCGAGTTTCTGGTCATATCTCTCAAACATGTTAGGTTTCTTTCGAGACATGCAAATCCGGCTGAAACCCAAAAACTGTGGGCAATAACTCATGAAAATGACCATAAAACACGAAAACGACGAGTTTTTAGGCATAACTATCAAACATGTATCGGGTCTTAAGGTTGCTTTAAATAGCCCTAGAACCATAAAACTATGGGCAATAGCTCATGAAAACGGCCATAAAACGCGAAAACGACGAGTTTCTGGTCATATCTTTCCAACATGTATCAGGTCGGAAGGTCACTGTAAATCGCCCTAGAACCCCTAAACTGTGGGCAATAGCTCATTAAAACGGCCATAAACAAAGAAAACGACGAGTTTATGGTCATATCTTTCCAACATGTATCAGGTCGGAAGGTCACTGTAAATCGCCCTAGAACCCCTAAACTGTGGGCAATAGCTCATGAAAACGGCCATAAAACGCGAGAACGACGAGTTTTTGGTCATATCTTTCCAACATGTATCAGGTCGGAAGGTCACTGTAAATCGCCCTAGAACCCCTAAACTGTGGGCAATAGCTCATGAAAACGGCCATAAAACGCGAGAACGGCGAGTTTCTGGTCATATCTCTCAAACATGTTAGGTTTCTTTCAAGACATGCAAATCCGGCTGAAACCCAAAAACTGTGGGCAATAACTCATGAAAATGACCATAAAACACGAAAACGACGAGTTTTTAGGCATAACTATCAAACAGGTATCGGGTCTTAAGGTTGCTTTAAATAGCCCTAGAACCATAAAACTATGGGCAATAGCTCATGAAAACGGCCATAAAACGCGAAAACGACGAGTTTCTGGTCATATCTTTCCAACATGTATCAGGTCGGAAGGTCACTGTAAATCGCCCTCGAACACCTAAACTGTGGGCAATAGCTCATGAAAACGGCCATAGAACAAGAAAATGACGAGTTTATGGTCATATCTTTCCAACATGTATCAGGTCGGAAGGTCACTGTAAATCGCCCTAGAACCATAAAACTGTGGGCAATAGCTCATGAAAACGGCCATAAAACACGAGAACGACGAGTTTCTGGTCATATCTTTCCAACATGTATCAGGTCGGAAGGTCACTGTAAATCGCCCTAGAACCCCTAAACTGTGGGCAATAGCTCATGAAAACGGCCATAAAACAAGAAAACGACGAGTTTTGGTCATATCTTTCCAACATGTATCAGGTCGGAAGGTCACTGTAAATCGCCCTAGAACCCCTAAACTGTGGGCAATAGCTCATGAAAACGGCCATAAAACGCGAGAACGGCGAGTTTCTGGTCATATCTCTCAAACATGTTAGGTTCTTTCGAGACATGCAAATCCGGCTGAAACCCAAAAACTGTGGGCAATAACTCATGAAAATGACCATAAAACACGAAAACGACGAGTTTTTAGGCATAACTATCAAACATGTATCGGGTCTTAAGGTTGCTTTAAATAGCCCTAGAACCATAAAACTATGGGCAATAGCTCATGAAAACGGCCATAAAACGCGAAAACGACGAGTTTCTGGTCATATCTTTCCAACATGTATCAGGTCGGAAGGTCACTGTAAATCGCCCTAGAACCCCTAAACTGTGGGCAATAGCTCATGAAAACGGCCATAAAACAAGAAAACGACGAGTTTCTGGTCATATCTTTCCAACATGTATCAGGTCGGAAGGTCACTGTAAATCGCCCTAGAACCCCTAAACTGTGGGCAATAGCTCATGAAAACGGCCATAAAACACGAGAACGACGAGTTTTTGGTCATATCTTTCCAACATGTATCAGGTCGGAAGGTCACTGTAAATCGCCCTAGAACCCCTAAACTGTGGGCAATAGCTCATGAAAACGGCCATAAAACGCGAGAACGGCGAGTTTCTGGTCATATCTCTCAAACATGTTAGGTTTCTTTCAAGACATGCAAATCCGGCTGAAACCCAAAAACTGTGGGCAATAACTCATGAAAATGACCATAAAACACGAAAACGACGAGTTTTTAGGCATAACTATCAAACATGTATCGGGTCTTAAGGTTGCTTTAAATAGCCCTAGAACCATAAAACTATGGGCAATAGCTCATGAAAACGGCCATAAAACGCGAAAACGACGAGTTTCTGGTCATATCTTTCCAACATGTATCAGGTCGGAAGGTCACTGTAAATCGCCCTAGAACCCCCAAACTGTGGGCAATAGCTCATGAAAACGGCCATAAAACAAGAAAACGACGAGTTTATGGTCATATCTTTCCAACATGTATCAGGTCGGAAGGTCACTGTAAATCGCCCTAGAACCCCTAAACTGTGGGCAATAGCTCATGAAAACGGCCATAAAACGCGAAAACGACGAGTTTCTGGTCATATCTTTCCAACATGTATCAGGTCGGAAGGTCACTGTAAATCGCCCTAGAACACCTAAACTGTGGGCAATAGCTCATGAAAACGGCCATAAAACAAGAAAACGACGAGTTTATGGTCATATCTTTCCAACATGTATCAGGTCGGAAGGTCACTGTAAATCGCCCTAGAACCCCTAAACTGTGGGCAATAGCTCATGAAAACGGCCACAAACACGAGAACGACGAGTTTCTGGTCATATCTTTCCAACATGTATCAGGTCGGAAGGTCACTGTAAATCGCCCTAGAACCCCTAAACAGTGGGCAATAGCTCATGAAAACGGCCATAAAACAAGAAAACGACGAGTTTTTGGTCATATCTTTCCAACATGTATCAGGTCGGAAGGTCACTGTAAATCGCCCTAGAACCCCTAAACTGTGGGCAATAGCTCATGAAAACGGCCATAAAACGCGAGAACGGCGAGTTTCTGGTCATATCTCTCAAACATGTCAAGGTTCTTTCGAGACATGCAAATCCGGCTGAAACCCAAAAACTGTGGGCAATAACTCATGAAAATGACCATAAAACACGAAAACGACGAGTTTTTATGCATAACTATCAAACAGGTATCGGGTCTTAAGGTTGCTTTAAATAGCCCTAGAACCATAAAACTATGGGCAATAGCTCATGAAAACGGCCATAAAACGCGAAAACGACGAGTTTCTGGTCATATCTTTCCAACATGTATCAGGTCGGAAGGTCACTGTAAATCGCCCTAGAACCCCTAAACTGTGGGCAATAGCTCATGAAAACGGCCATAAAACGAAAACGACGAGTTTCTGGTCATATCTTTCCAACATGTATCAGGTCGGAAGGTCACTGTAAATCGCCCTAGAACCCCTAAACTGTGGGCAATAGCTCATGAAAACGGCCATAAAACGCGAGAACGGCGAGTTTCTGGTCATATCTCTCAAACATGTTAGGTTTCTTTCAAGACATGCAAATCCGGCTGAAACCCAAAAACTGTGGGCAATAACTCATGAAAATGACCATAAAACACGAAAACGACGAGTTTTTAGGCATAACTATCAAACATGTATCGGGTCTTAAGGTTGCTTTAAATAGCCCTAGAACCATAAAACTATGGGCAATAGCTCATGAAAACGGCCATAAAACGCGAAAACGACGAGTTTCTGGTCATATCTTTCAACATGTATCAGGTCGGAAGGTCACTGTAAATCGCCCTAGAACCCCTAAACTGTGGGCAATAGCTCATGAAAACGGCCATAAAACAAGAAAACGACGAGTTTATGGTCATATCTTTCCAACATGTATCAGGTCGGAAGGTCACTGTAAATCGCCCTAGAACCCCTAAACTGTGGGCAATAGCTCATGAAAACGGCCATAAAACACGAGAACGACGAGTTTTGGTCATATCTTTCCAACATGTATCAGGTCGGAAGGTCACTGTAAATCGCCCTAGAACCCCTAAACTGTGGGCAATAGCTCATGAAAACGGCCATAAAACGCGAGAACGGCGAGTTTCTGGTCATATCTCTCAAACATGTTAGGTTCTTTCAAGACATGCAAATCCGGCTGAAACCCAAAAACTGTGGGCAATAACTCATGAAAATGACCATAAAACACGAAAACGACGAGTTTTTAGGCATAACTATCAAACATGTATCGGGTCTTAAGGTTGCTTTAAATAGCCCTAGAACCATAAAACTATGGGCAATAGCTCATGAAAACGGCCATAAAACGCGAAAACGACGAGTTTCTGGTCATATCTTTCCAACATGTATCAGGTCGGAAGGTCACTGTAAATCGCCCTAGAACACCTAAACTGTGGGCAATAGCTCATGAAAACGGCCATAAAACAAGAAAACGACGAGTTTATGGTCATATCTTTCCAACATGTATCAGGTCGGAAGGTCACTGTAAATCGCCCTAGAACCCCTAAACTGTGGGCAATAGCTCATGAAAACGGCCACAAAACACGAGAACGACGAGTTTCTGGTCATATCTTTCCAACATGTATCAGGTCGGAAGGTCACTGTAAATCGCCCTAGAACCCCTAAACTGTGGGCAATAGCTCATGAAAACGGCCACAAAACACGAGAAACGACGAGTTTTGGTCATATCTTTCCAACATGTATCAGGTCGGAAGGTCACTGTAAATCGCCCTAGAACCCCTAAACTGTGGGCAATAGCTCATGAAAACGGCCATAAAACGCGAGAACGGCGAGTTTCTGGTCATATCTCTCAAACATGTTAGGTTTCTTTCGAGACATGCAAATCCGGCTGAAACCCAAAAACTGTGGGCAATAACTCATGAAAATGACCATAAAAACGAAAACGACGAGTTTTTAGGCATAACTATCAAACAGGTATCGGGTCTTAAGGTTGCTTTAAATAGCCCTAGAACCATAAAACTATGGGCAATAGCTCATGAAAACGGCCATAAAACGCGAAACGACGAGTTTCTGTGGTCATATCTTTCCAACATGTATCAGGTCGGAAGGTCACTGTAAATCGCCCTAGAACCCCTAAACTGTGGGCAATAGCTCATGAAAACGGCCATAAAACAAGAAAACGACGAGTTTATGGTCATATCTTTCCAACATGTATCAGGTCGGAAGGTCACTGTAAATCGCCCTAGAACCCTAAACTGTGGGCAATAGCTCATGAAAACGGCCATAAACGGAGAAACGACGAGTTTCTGGTCATATCTTTCCAACATGTATCAGGTCGGAAGGTCACTGTAAATCGCCCTAGAACCCTAAACTGTGGGCAATAGCTCATGAAAACGGCCATAAAACGCGAGAACGGCGAGTTTCTGGTCATATCTCTCAACATGTTAGGGTTCTTTCAAGACATGCAAATCCGGCTGAAACCCAAAAACTGTGGGCAATAACTCATGAAAATGACCATAAAACACGAAAACGACGAGTTTTTGGCATAACTATCAACAGGTATCGGTCTTAAGGTTGCTTTAAATAGCCCTAGAACCATAAACTATGGGCAATAGCTCATGAAAACGGCCATAAAACGCGAAAACGACGAGTTTCTGGTCATATCTTCTTTCAACATGTATCAGGTCGGAAGGTCACTGTAAATCGCCCTAGAACCCCAAACTGTGGGCAATAGCTCATGAAAACGGCCATAAAACAAGAAAACGACGAGTTTATGGTCATATCTTTCCAACATGTATCAGGTCGGAAGGTCACTGTAAATCGCCCTAGAACCCCTAAACTGTGGGCAATAGCTCATGAAAACGGCCATAAACGCGAAAACGACGAGTTTCTGGTCATATCTTTCCAACATGTATCAGGTCGGAAGGTCACTGTAAATCGCCCTAGAACCCTAAACTGTGGGCAATAGCTCATGAAAACGGCCATAAAACAAGAAAACGACGAGTTTATGGTCATATCTTTCCAACATGTATCAGGTCGGAAGGTCACTGTAAATCGCCCTAGAACCCCTAAACTGTGGGCAATAGCTCATGAAAACGGCCATAAAACACGAGAACGACGAGTTTCTGGTCATATCTTTCCAACATGTATCAGGTCGGAAGGTCACTGTAAATCGCCCTAGAACCCCTAAACAGTGGGCAATAGCTCATGAAAACGGCCATAAAACAAGAAAGACGAGTTTTGGTCATATCTTTCCAACATGTATCAGGTCGGAAGGTCACTGTAAATCGCCCTAGAACCCCTAAACTGTGGGCAATAGCTCATGAAAACGGCCATAAAACGCGAGAAACGGCGAGTTTCTGGTCATATCTCTCAAACATGTTAGGTTTCTTTCGAGACATGCAAATCCGGCTGAAACCCAAAACTGTGGGCAATAACTCATGAAAATGACCATAAAACACGAAAACGACGAGTTTTTAGGCATAACTATCAAACAGGTATCGGTCTTAAGGTTGCTTTAAATAGCCCTAGAACCATAAAACTATGGGCAATAGCTCATGAAAACGGCCATAAAACGCGAAAACGACGAGTTTCTGGTCATATCTTTCAACATGTATCAGGTCGGAAGGTCACTGTAAATCGCCCTCGAACACCTAAACTGTGGGCAATAGCTCATGAAAACGGCCATAGAACAAGAAAATGACGAGTTTATGGTCATATCTTTCCAACATGTATCAGGTCGGAAGGTCACTGTAAATCGCCCTAGAACCCCTAAACTGTGGGCAATAGCTCATGAAAACGGCCACAAAACACGAGAACGACGAGTTTCTGGTCATATCTTTCAAACATGTATCAGGTCGGAAGGTCACTGTAAATCGCCCTAGAACCCCTAAACTGTGGGCAATAGCTCATGAAAACGGCCATAAAACAAGAAAACGACGAGTTTTTGGTCATATCTTTCCAACATGTATCAGGTCGAAGGTCACTGTAAATCGCCCTAGAACCCTAAACTGTGGGCAATAGCTCATGAAAACGGCCATAAACGCGAGAACGGCGAGTTTCTGGTCATATCTCTCAAACATGTTAGGGTTTTTCGAGACATGCAAATCGGCTGAAACCCAAAAACTGTGGGCAATAACTCATGAAATGACCATAAAACACGAAAACGACGAGTTTTTAGGCATAACTATCAAACAGGTATCGGGTCTTAAGGTTGCTTTAAATAGCCCTAGAACCATAAAAATATGGGCAATAGCTCATGAAAACGGCCATAAAACGCGAAAACGACGAGTTTCTGGTCATATCTTTCCAACATGTATCAGGTCGGAAGGTCACTGTAAATCGCCCTAGAACCCCCAAACTGTGGGCAATAGCTCATGAAAACGGCCATAAAACAAGAAACGACGAGTTTATGGTCATATCTTTCCAACATGTATCAGGTCGGAAGGTCACTGTAAATCGCCCTAGAACCCCTAAACTGTGGGCAATAGCTCATGAAAACGGCCATAAAACACGCGAGAACGACGAGTTTCTGGTCATATCTTTCCAACATGTATCAGGTCGGAAGGTCACTGTAAATCGCCCTAGAACCCCTAAACTGTGGGCAATAGCTCATGAAAACGGCCATAAAACGCGAGAACGGCGAGTTTCTGGTCATATCTCTCAAACATGTTAGGTTTCTTTCGAGACATGCAAATCCGGCTGAAACCAAAAACTGTGGGCAATAACTCATGAAAATGACCATAAAACACGAAAACGACGAGTTTTTAGGCATAACTATCAAACATGTATCGGTCTTAAGGTTGCTTTAAATAGCCCTAGAACCATAAAACTATGGGCAATAGCTCATGAAAACGGCCATAAAACGCGAAAACGACGAGTTTCTGGTCATATCTTTCCAACATGTATCAGGTCGGAAGGTCACTGTAAATCGCCCTCGAACACCTAAACTGTGGGCAATAGCTCATGAAAACGGCCATAGAACAAGAAAATGACGAGTTTATGGTCATATCTTTCCAACATGTATCAGGTCGGAAGGTCACTGTAAATCGCCCTAGAACCCCTAAACTGTGGGCAATAGCTCATGAAAACGGCCACAAAACACGAGAACGACGAGTTTCTGGTCATATCTTTCCAACATGTATCAGGTCGGAAGGTCACTGTAAATCGCCCTAGAACCCTAAACTGTGGGCAATAGCTCATGAAAACGGCCATAAAACAAGAAAACGACGAGTTTCTGGTCATATCTTTCCAACATGTATCAGGTCGGAAGGTCACTGTAAATCGCCCTAGAACCCCTAAACTGTGGGCAATAGCTCATGAAAACGGCCATAAAACGCGAGAACGGCGAGTTTCTGGTCATATCTCTCAACATGTTAGGTTTCTTTCGAGACATGCAAATCCGGCTGAAACCCAAAATGTGGGCAATAACTCATGAAAATGACCATAAAAACGAAAACGACGAGTTTTTAGGCATAACTATCAACATGTATCGGGTCTTAAGGTTGCTTTAAATAGCCTAGAACCATAAAACTATGGGCAATAGCTCATGAAAACGGCCATAAAACGCGAAAACGACGAGTTTCTGGTCATATCTTTCCAACATGTATCAGGTCGGAAGGTCACTGTAAATCGCCCTAGAACCCCTAAACTGTGGGCAATAGCTCATGAAAACGGCCATAAAACAAGAAAACGACGAGTTTCTGGTCATATCTTTCCAACATGTATCAGGTCGGAAGGTCACTGTAAATCGCCCTAGAACCCCTAAACTGTGGGCAATAGCTCATGAAAACGGCCATAAAACACGAAAACGACGAGTTTTTGGTCATATCTTTCCAACATGTATCAGGTCGGAAGGTCACTGTAAATCGCCCTAGAACCCCTAAACTGTGGGCAATAGCTCATGAAAACGGCCATAAAACGCGAGAACGGCGAGTTTCTGGTCATATCTCTCAAACATGTAGGGTTTCTTTCAAGACATGCAAATCCGGCTGAAACCCAAAAACTGTGGGCAATAACTCATGAAAATGACCATAAAACACGAAAACGACGAGTTTTTAGGCATAACTATCAAACATGTATCGGGTCTTAAGGTTGCTTTAAATAGCCCTAGAACCATAAAACTGTGGGCAATAGCTCATGAAAACGGCCATAAAACGCGAAAACGACGAGTTTCTGGTCATATCTTTCCAACATGTATCAGGTCGGAAGGTCACTGTAAATCGCCCTAGAACCCCTAAACTGTGGGCAATAGCTCATGAAAACGGCCATAAAACAAGAAAACGACGAGTTATGGTCATATCTTTCCAACATGTATCAGGTCGGAAGGTCACTGTAAATCCCCTAGAACCCCTAAACTGTGGGCAATAGCTCATGAAAACGGCCATAAAACGCGAAAACGACGAGTTTCTGGTCATATCTTTCCAACATGTATCAGGTCGGAAGGTCACTGTAAATCGCCCTAGAACCCCTAAACTGTGGGCAATAGCTCATGAAAACGGCCATAAAAAGAAAACGACGAGTTTTTGGTCATATCTTTCCAACATGTATCAGGTCGGAAGGTCACTGTAAATCGCCCTAGAACCCCTAAACTGTGGGCAATAGCTCATGAAAACGGCCACAAAACACGAGAACGACGAGTTTCTGGTCATATCTTTCCAACATGTATCAGGTCGGAAGGTCACTGTAAATCGCCCTAGAACCCCTAAACTGTGGGCAATAGCTCATGAAAACGGCCATAAAACAAGAAAACGACGAGTTTTTGGTCATATCTTTCCAACATGTATCAGGTCGGAAGGTCACTGTAAATCGCCCTAGAACCCCTAAACTGTGGGCAATAGCTCATGAAAACGGCCATAAAACGCGAGAACGGCGAGTTTCTGGTCATATCTCTCAAACATGGTAGGTTTCTTTCGAGACATGCAAATCCGGCTGAAACCCAAAAACTGTGGGCAATAACTCATGAAAATGACCATAAAACACGAAAACGACGAGTTTTTAGGCATAACTATCAAACAGGTATCGGGTCTTAAGGTTGCTTTAAATAGCCCTAGAACCATAAAACTATGGGCAATAGCTCATGAAAACGGCCATAAAACGCGAAAACGACGAGTTTCTGGTCATATCTTTCCAACATGTATCAGGTCGGAAGGTCACTGTAAATCGCCCTCGAACACCTAAACTGTGGGCAATAGCTCATGAAAACGGCCATAGAACAAGAAATGACGAGTTTATGGTCATATCTTTCCAACATGTATCAGGTCGGAAGGTCACTGTAAATCGCCCTAGAACCCCTAAACTGTGGGCAATAGCTCATGAAAACGGCCACAAAACACGAGAACGACGAGTTTCTGGTCATATCTTTCCAACATGTATCAGGTCGGAAGGTCACTGTAAATCGCCCTAGAACCCCTAAACAGTGGGCAATAGCTCATGAAAACGGCCATAAAACAAGAAAACGACGAGTTTTTGGTCATATCTTTCCAACATGTATCAGGTGGAAGGTCACTGTAAATAGCCCTAGAACCCCTAAACTGTGGGCAATAGCTCATGAAAACGGCCATAAAACGCGAGAACGGCGAGTTTCTGGTCATATCTCTCAAACATGTTAGGGTTCTTTCGAGACATGCAAATCCGGCTGAAACCCAAAAACTGTGGGCAATAACTCATGAAAATGACCATAAAACACGAAAACGACGAGTTTTTAGGCATAACTATCAAACATGTATCGGGTCTTAAGGTTGCTTTAAATAGCCCTAGAACCATAAATATATGGGCAATAGCTCATGAAAACGGCCATAAAACGCGAAAACGACGAGTTTCTGGTCATATCTTTCCAACATGTATCAGGTCGGAAGGTCACTGTAAATCGCCCTAGAACCCCCAAACTGTGGGCAATAGCTCATGAAAACGGCCATAAAACAAGAAAACGACGAGTTTATGGTCATATCTTTCCAACATGTATCAGGTCGGAAGGTCACTGTAAATCGCCCTAGAACCCCTAAACTGTGGGCAATAGCTCATGAAAACGGCCATAAAACGCGAGAACGGCGAGTTTCTGGTCATATCTCTCAAACATGTTAGGTTTCTTTCGAGACATGCAAATCCGGCTGAAACCCAAAAACTGTGGGCAATAACTCATGAAAATGACCATAAAACACGAAAACGACGAGTTTTTAGGCATAACTATCAAACAGGTATCGGGTCTTAAGGTTGCTTTAAATAGCCCTAGAACCATAAAACTATGGGCAATAGCTCATGAAAACGGCCATAAAACGCGAAAACGACGAGTTTCTGGTCATATCTTTCCAACATGTATCAGGTCGGAAGGTCACTGTAAATCGCCCTCGAACACCTAAACTGTGGGCAATAGCTCATGAAAACGGCCATAGAACAAGAAAATGACGAGTTTATGGTCATATCTTTCCAACATGTATCAGGTCGGAAGGTCACTGTAAATCGCCCTAGAACCCCTAAACTGTGGGCAATAGCTCATGAAAACGGCCACAAAACACGAGAACGACGAGTTTCTGGTCATATCTTTCCAACATGTATCAGGTCGGAAGGTCACTGTAAATCGCCCTAGAACCCCTAAACAGTGGGCAATAGCTCATGAAAACGGCCATAAAACAAGAAAACGACGAGTTTTTGGTCATATCTTTCCAACATGTATCAGGTCGGAAGGTCACTGTAAATCGCCCTAGAACCCCTAAACTGTGGGCAATAGCTCATGAAAACGGCCATAAAACGCGAGAACGGCGAGTTTCTGGTCATATCTCTCAAACATGTTAGGGTTCTTTCGAGACATGCAAATCCGGCTGAAACCCAAAAACTGTGGGCAATAACTCATGAAAATGACCATAAAACACGAAAACGACGAGTTTTTAGGCATAACTATCAAACAGGTATCGGGTCTTAAGGTTGCTTTAAATAGCCCTAGAACCATAAAACTATGGGCAATAGCTCATGAAAACGGCCATAAAACGCGAAAACGACGAGTTTCTGGTCATATCTTTCCAACATGTATCAGGTCGGAAGGTCACTGTAAATCGCCCTAGAACCCCTAAACTGTGGGCAATAGCTCATGAAAACGGCCATAAAACAAGAAAACGACGAGTTTATGGTCATATCTTTCCAACATGTATCAGGTCGGAAGGTCACTGTAAATCGCCCTAGAACCCCTAAACTGTGGGCAATAGCTCATGAAAACGGCCATAAAACACGAGAACGACGAGTTTTTGGTCATATCTTTCCAACATGTATCAGGTCGGAAGGTCACTGTAAATCGCCCTAGAACCCCTAAACTGTGGGCAATAGCTCATGAAAACGGCCATAAAACGCGAGAACGGCGAGTTTCTGGTCATATCTCTCAAACATGTTAGGTTCTTTCGAGACATGCAAATCCGGCTGAAACCCAAAAACTGTGGGCAATAACTCATGAAAATGACCATAAAACACGAAAACGACGAGTTTTTAGGCATAACTATCAAACATGTATCGGGTCTTAAGGTTGCTTTAAATAGCCCTAGAACCATAAAACTATGGGCAATAGCTCATGAAAACGGCCATAAAACGCGAAAACGACGAGTTTCTGGTCATATCTTTCCAACATGTATCAGGTCGGAAGGTCACTGTAAATCGCCCTCGAACACCTAAACTGTGGGCAATAGCTCATGAAAACGGCCATAGAACAAGAAAACGACGAGTTTATGGTCATATCTTTCCAACATGTATCAGGTCGGAAGGTCACTGTAAATCGCCCTAGAACCCCTAAACTGTGGGCAATAGCTCATGAAAACGGCCACAAAACACGAGAACGACGAGTTTCTGGTCATATCTTTCCAACATGTATCAGGTCGGAAGGTCACTGTAAATCGCCCTAGAACCCCTAAACAGTGGGCAATAGCTCATGAAAACGGCCATAAAACAAGAAAACGACGAGTTTTTGGTCATATCTTTCCAACATGTATCAGGTGGGAAGGTCACTGTAAATAGCCCTAGAACCCCTAAACTGTGGGCAATAGCTCATGAAAACGGCCATAAAACGCGAGAACGGCGAGTTTCTGGTCATATCTCTCAAACATGTTAGGGTTCTTTCGAGACATGCAAATCCGGCTGAAACCCAAAAACTGTGGGCAATAACTCATGAAAATGACCATAAAACACGAAAACGACGAGTTTTTAGGCATAACTATCAAACATGTATCGGGTCTTAAGGTTGCTTTAAATAGCCCTAGAACCATAAAAATATGGGCAATAGCTCATGAAAACGGCCATAAAACGCGAAAACGACGAGTTTCTGGTCATATCTTTCCAACATGTATCAGGTCGGAAGGTCACTGTAAATCGCCCTAGAACCCCAAACTGTGGGCAATAGCTCATGAAAACGGCCATAAAACAAGAAAACGACGAGTTTATGGTCATATCTTTCCAACATGTATCAGGTCGGAAGGTCACTGTAAATCGCCCTAGAACCCCTAAACTGTGGGCAATAGCTCATGAAAACGGCCATAAAACGCGAGAACGGCGAGTTTCTGGTCATATCTCTCAAACATGTTAGGTTTCTTTCAAGACATGCAAATCCGGCTGAAACCCAAAAACTGTGGGCAATAACTCATGAAAATGACCATAAAACACGAAAACGACGAGTTTTTAGGCATAACTATCAAACAGGTATCGGGTCTTAAGGTTGCTTTAAATAGCCCTAGAACCATAAAACTATGGGCAATAGCTCATGAAAACGGCCATAAAACGCGAAAACGACGAGTTTCTGGTCATATCTTTCCAACATGTATCAGGTCGGAAGGTCACTGTAAATCGCCCTCGAACACCTAAACTGTGGGCAATAGCTCATGAAAACGGCCATAGAACAAGAAAATGACGAGTTTATGGTCATATCTTTCCAACATGTATCAGGTCGGAAGGTCACTGTAAATCGCCCTAGAACCCCTAAACTGTGGGCAATAGCTCATGAAAACGGCCACAAAACACGAGAACGACGAGTTTCTGGTCATATCTTTCCAACATGTATCAGGTCGGAAGGTCACTGTAAATCGCCCTAGAACCCTAAACAGTGGGCAATAGCTCATGAAAACGGCCATAAAACAAGAAAACGACGAGTTTTTGGTCATATCTTTCCAACATGTATCAGGTCGGAAGGTCACTGTAAATCGCCCTAGAACCCCTAAACTGTGGGCAATAGCTCATGAAAACGGCCATAAAACGCGAGAACGGCGAGTTTCTGGTCATATCTCTCAAACATGTTAGGGTTCTTTCGAGACATGCAAATCCGGCTGAAACCCAAAAACTGTGGGCAATAACTCATGAAAATGACCATAAAACACGAAAACGACGAGTTTTTAGGCATAACTATCAAACAGGTATCGGGTCTTAAGGTTGCTTTAAATAGCCCTAGAACCATAAAACTATGGGCAATAGCTCATGAAAACGGCCATAAAACGCGAAAACGACGAGTTTCTGGTCATATCTTTCCAACATGTATCAGGTCGGAAGGTCACTGTAAATCGCCCTAGAACCCCCAAACTGTGGGCAATAGCTCATGAAAACGGCCATAAAACAAGAAAACGACGAGTTTATGGTCATATCTTTCCAACATGTATCAGGTCGGAAGGTCACTGTAAATCGCCCTAGAACCCCTAAACTGTGGGCAATAGCTCATGAAAACGGCCATAAAACGCGAGAACGACGAGTTTGTGGTCATATCTTTCCAACATGTATCAGGTCGGAAGGTCACTGTAAATCGCCCTAGAACCCCTAAACTGTGGGCAATAGCTCATGAAAACGGCCATAAAACGCGAGAACGGCGAGTTTCTGGTCATATCTCTCAAACATGTTAGGTTTCTTTCAAGACATGCAAATCCGGCTGAAACCCAAAAACTGTGGGCAATAACTCATGAAAATGACCATAAAACACGAAAACGACGAGTTTTTAGGCATAACTATCAAACAGGTATCGGGTCTTAAGGTTGCTTTAAATAGCCCTAGAACCATAAAACTATGGGCAATAGCTCATGAAAACGGCCATAAAACGCGAAAACGACGAGTTTCTGGTCATATCTTTCCAACATGTATCAGGTCGGAAGGTCACTGTAAATCGCCCTAGAACCACCTAAACTGTGGGCAATAGCTCATGAAAACGGCCATAAAACAAGAAAATGACGAGTTTATGGTCATATCTTTCCAACATGTATCAGGTCGGAAGGTCACTGTAAATCGCCCTAGAACCCCTAAACTGTGGGCAATAGCTCATGAAAACGGCCACAAAACACGAGAACGACGAGTTTCTGGTCATATCTTTCCAACATGTATCAGGTCGGAAGGTCACTGTAAATCGCCCTAGAACCCCTAAACTGTGGGCAATAGCTCATGAAAACGGCCATAAAACAAGAAAACGACGAGTTTTTGGTCATATCTTTCCAACATGTATCAGGTCGGAAGGTCACTGTAAATCGCCCTAGAACCCCTAAACTGTGGGCAATAGCTCATGAAAACGGCCATAAAACGCGAGAACGGCGAGTTTCTGGTCATATCTCTCAAACATGTTAGGGTTCTTTCGAGACATGCAAATCCGGCTGAAACCCAAAAACTGTGGGCAATAACTCATGAAAATGACCATAAAACACGAAAACGACGAGTTTTTAGGCATAACTATCAAACATGTATCGGGTCTTAAGGTTGCTTTAAATAGCCCTAGAACCATAAAACTATGGGCAATAGCTCATGAAAACGGCCATAAAACGCGAAAACGACGAGTTTCTGGTCATATCTTTCCAACATGTATCAGGTCGGAAGGTCACTGTAAATCGCCCTAGAACCCCAAACTGTGGGCAATAGCTCATGAAAACGGCCATAAAACAAGAAAACGACGAGTTTATGGTCATATCTTTCCAACATGTATCAGGTCGGAAGGTCACTGTAAATCACCCTAGAACCCCTAAACTGTGGGCAATAGCTCATGAAAACGGCCATAAAACGCGAGAACGACGAGTTTCTGGTCATATCTTTCCAACATGTATCAGGTCGGAAGGTCACTGTAAATCGCCCTAGAACCCCTAAACTGTGGGCAATAGCTCATGAAAACGGCCATATAGAACAGAAAATGACGAGTTTATGGTCATATCTTTCCAACATGTATCAGGTCGGAAGGTCACTGTAAATCGCCCTAGAACCCCTAAACTGTGGGCAATAGCTCATGAAAACGGCCACAAAACACGAGAACGACGAGTTTCTGGTCATATCTTTCCAACATGTATCAGGTCGGAAGGTCACTGTAAATCGCCCTAGAACCCTAAACAGTGGGCAATAGCTCATGAAAACGGCCATAAAACAAGAAAACGACGAGTTTTGGTCATATCTTTCCAACATGTATCAGGTCGGAAGGTCACTGTAAATCGCCCTAGAACCCCTAAACTGTGGGCAATAGCTCATGAAAACGGCCATAAAACGCGAGAACGGCGAGTTTCTGGTCATATCTCTCAAACATGTTAGGTTCTTTCGAGACATGCAAATCCGGCTGAAACCCAAAAACTGTGGGCAATAACTCATGAAAATGACCATAAAACACGAAAACGACGAGTTTTTAGGCATAACTATCAAACAGGTATCGGGTCTTAAGGTTGCTTTAAATAGCCCTAGAACCATAAAACTATGGGCAATAGCTCATGAAAACGGCCATAAAACGCGAAAACGACGAGTTTCTGGTCATATCTTTCCAACATGTATCAGGTCGGAAGGTCACTGTAAATCGCCCTCGAACACCTAAACTGTGGGCAATAGCTCATGAAAACGGCCATAGAACAAGAAAATGACGAGTTTATGGTCATATCTTTCCAACATGTATCAGGTCGGAAGGTCACTGTAAATCGCCCTAGAACCCCTAAACTGTGGGCAATAGCTCATGAAAACGGCCACAAAACACGAGAACGACGAGTTTCTGGTCATATCTTTCCAACATGTATCAGGTCGGAAGGTCACTGTAAATCGCCCTAGAACCCCTAAACAGTGGGCAATAGCTCATGAAAACGGCCATAAAACAAGAAAACGACGAGTTTTTGGTCATATCTTTCCAACATGTATCAGGTCGGAAGGTCACTGTAAATCGCCCTAGAACCCCTAAACTGTGGGCAATAGCTCATGAAAACGGCCATAAAACGCGAGAACGGCGAGTTTCTGGTCATATCTCTCAAACATGTTAGGGTTCTTTCGAGACATGCAAATCCGGCTGAAACCCAAAAACTGTGGGCAATAACTCATGAAAATGACCATAAAACACGAAAACGACGAGTTTTTAGGCATAACTATCAAACAGGTATCGGGTCTTAAGGTTGCTTTAAATAGCCCTAGAACCATAAAACTATGGGCAATAGCTCATGAAAACGGCCATAAAACGCGAAAACGACGAGTTTCTGGTCATATCTTTCCAACATGTATCAGGTCGGAAGGTCACTGTAAATCGCCCTAGAACCCCTAAACTGTGGGCAATAGCTCATGAAAACGGCCATAAAACAAGAAAACGACGAGTTTCTGGTCATATCTTTCCAACATGTATCAGGTCGGAAGGTCACTGTAAATCGCCCTAGAACCCCTAAACTGTGGGCAATAGCTCATGAAAACGGCCATAAAACGCGAAAACGACGAGTTTTTGGTCATATCTTTCCAACATGTATCAGGTCGGAAGGTCACTGTAAATCGCCCTAGAACCCCTAAACTGTGGGCAATAGCTCATGAAAACGGCCATAAAACAAGAGAACGGCGAGTTTCTGGTCATATCTCTCAAACATGTTAGGTCTTTCAAGACATGCAAATCGGCTGAAACCCAAAAACTGTGGGCAATAACTCATGAAAATGACCATAAAACACGAAAACGACGAGTTTTTAGGCATAACTATCAAACATGTATCGGGTCTTAAGGTTGCTTAAATAGCCCTAGAACCATAAACTATGGGCAATAGCTCATGAAAACGGCCATAAAACGCGAAAACGACGAGTTTCTGGTCATATCTTTCCAACATGTATCAGGTCGGAAGGTCACTGTAAATCGCCCTAGAACCCTAAACTGTGGGCAATAGCTCATGAAAACGGCCATAAAACAAGAAAACGACGAGTTTATGGTCATATCTTTCCAACATGTATCAGGTCGGAAGGTCACTGTAAATCCCTAGAACCCCTAAACTGTGGGCAATAGCTCATGAAAACGGCCATAAAACGCGAAAACGACGAGTTTCTGGTCATATCTTCCAACATGTATCAGGTCGGAAGGTCATGTAAATCGCCTGAACCCTAAACTGTGGGCAATAGCTCATGAAAACGGCCATAAAACAAGAAAACGACGAGTTTTTGGTCATATCTTTCCAACATGTATCAGGTGGGAAGGTCACTGTAAATAGCCCTAGAACCCCTAAACTGTGGGCAATAGCTCATGAAAACGGCCATAAAACGCGAGAACGACGAGTTTCTGGTCATATCTTTCCAACATGTATCAGGTCGGAAGGTCACTGTAAATCGCCCTAGAACCCCTAAACAGTGGGCAATAGCTCATGAAAACGGCCATAAAACAAGAAAACGACGAGTTTTGGTCATATCTTTCCAACATGTATCAGGTCGGAAGGTCACTGTAAATCGCCCTAGAACCCTAAACTGTGGGCAATAGCTCATGAAAACGGCCATAAAACGCGCGAGAACGGCGAGTTTCTGGTCATATCTCTCAAACATGTTAGGTTTCTTTCGAGACATGCAAATCCGGCTGAAACCCAAAACTGTGGGCAATAACTCATGAAAATGACCATAAAACACGAAAACGACGAGTTTTTAGGCATAACTATCAAACAGGTATCGGGTCTTAAGGTTGCTTTAAATAGCCCTAGAACCATAAAACTATGGGCAATAGCTCATGAAAACGGCCATAAAACGCGAAACGACGAGTTTCTGGTCATATCTTTCCAACATGTATCAGGTCGGAAGGTCACTGTAAATCGCCCTCGAACACCTAAACTGTGGGCAATAGCTCATGAAAACGGCCATAAACAAGAAAACGACGAGTTTATGGTCATATCTTTCCAACATGTATCAGGTCGGAAGGTCACTGTAAATCGCCCTAGAACCCCTAAACTGTGGGCAATAGCTCATGAAAACGGCCACAAAACACGAGAACGACGAGTTTCTGGTCATATCTTTCAACATGTATCAGGTCGGAAGGTCACTGTAAATCGCCTAGAACCCCTAAACAGTGGGCAATAGCTCATGAAAACGGCCATAAAACAAGAAAACGACGAGTTTTTGGTCATATCTTTCCAACATGTATCAGGGGAAGGTCACTGTAAATAGCCTAGAAACCCTAAACTGTGGGCAATAGCTCATGAAAACGGCCATAAAACGCGAGAACGCGAGTTTCTGGTCATATCTCTCAAACATGTTAGGTTCTTTCGAGACATGCAAATCGGCTGAAACCCAAAAACTGTGGGCAATAACTCATGAAAATGACCATAAAACACGAAAACGACGAGTTTTTAGGCATAACTATCAAACATGTATCGGGTCTTAAGGTTGCTTTAAATAGCCCTAGAACATAAAAATATGGGCAATAGCTCATGAAAACGGCCATAAAACGCGAAAACGACGAGTTTCTGGTCATATCTTTCCAACATGTATCAGGTCGGAAGGTCACTGTAAATCGCCCTAGAACCCCAAACTGTGGGCAATAGCTCATGAAAACGGCCATAAAACAAGAAAACGACGAGTTTATGGTCATATCTTTCCAACATGTATCAGGTCGGAAGGTCACTGTAAATCGCCTAGAACCCTAAACTGTGGGCAATAGCTCATGAAAACGGCCATAAAACGCAGGAGAACGGCGAGTTTCTGGTCATATCTCTCAAACATGTTAGGTTTCTTTCGAGACATGCAAATCCGGCTGAAACCCAAAAACTGTGGGCAATAACTCATGAAAATGACCATAAAACACGAAAACGACGAGTTTTTAGGCATAACTATCAAACAGGTATCGGGTCTTAAGGTTGCTTTAAATAGCCCTAGAACCATAAAACTATGGGCAATAGCTCATGAAAACGGCCATAAAACGCGAAAACGACGAGTTTCTGGTCATATCTTTCCAACATGTATCAGGTCGGAAGGTCACTGTAAATCGCCTCGAAACCTAAACTGTGGGCAATAGCTCATGAAAACGGCCATAGAACAAGAAAACGACGAGTTTATGGTCATATCTTTCCAACATGTATCAGGTCGGAAGGTCACTGTAAATCGCCCTAGAACCCCTAAACTGTGGGCAATAGCTCATGAAAACGGCCACAAAACACGAGAACGACGAGTTTCTGGTCATATCTTTCCAACATGTATCAGGTCGGAGGTCACTGTAAATCGCCCTAGAACCCCTAAACAGTGGGCAATAGCTCATGAAAACGGCCATAAAAAGAAAACGACGAGTTTTTGGTCATATCTTTCCAACATGTATCAGGTGGGAAGGTCACTGTAAATCGCCCTAGAACCCCTAAACTGTGGGCAATAGCTCATGAAAACGGCCATAAAACGCGAAGAGACGCGAGTTTCTGGTCATATCTCTCAAACATGTTAGGTTCTTTCGAGACATGCAAATCCGGCTGAAACCCAAAAACTGTGGGCAATAACTCATGAAAATGACCATAAAACACGAAAACGACGAGTTTTTAGGCATAACTATCAAACAGTATCGGGTCTTAAGGTTGCTTTAAATAGCCCTAGAACCATAAAAATATGGGCAATAGCTCATGAAAACGGCCATAAAACGCGAAAACGACGAGTTTCTGGTCATATCTTTCCAACATGTATCAGGTCGGAAGGTCACTGTAAATCGCCCTAGAACCCCTAAACTGTGGGCAATAGCTCATGAAAACGGCCATAAAACAAGAAAACGACGAGTTTATGGTCATATCTTTCCAACATGTATCAGGTCGGAAGGTCACTGTAAATCGCCCTAGAACCCCTAAACTGTGGGCAATAGCTCATGAAAACGGCCATAAAACACGAGAACGACGAGTTTCTGGTCATATCTCTCCAACATGTATCTTTCGAGGTCATGCAAATCCGGCTAGAAACCCAAAACTGTGGGCAATAGCTCATGAAAACGACCATAAAACACGAAAACGACGAGTTTTTGGTCATAACTTCAAACATGTATCAGGTCTTAAGGTTGCTGTAAATAGCCCTAGAACCATAAAAACTATGGGCAATAGCTCATGAAAACGGCCATAAAACGCGAAAAACGAGAGTGGTCATATCTTTCCAACATTCAGGTCGGAAGGTCACTGTAAATCGCCAGAACCCCAAACTGTGGGCAATAGCTCATGAAAACGGCCATAAAACAAGAAAACGACGAGTCTTCCAACATATCAGGTCGGAAGGTCACTGTAAATCCCTAGAACCTAAAACTGTGGGCAATAGCTCATGAAAACGGCCATAAAACGCGAGAACGACGAGTTTCTGGTCATATCTTTCCAACATGTATCAGGTCGGAAGGTCACTGTAAATCGCCCTAGAACATAAAACTGTGGGCAATAGCTCATGAAAACGGCCATAAAACAGAAAACGACGAGTTTTATGTCATATCTTTCCAACAATCAGGTCGGAAGGTCACTGTAAATCGCCCTAGAACCCCTAAACTGTGGGCAATAGCTCATGAAAACGGCCATAAAACACGAGAAAGACGAGTTTCTTCATATCTTTCCAACATGTATCAGGTCGGAAGGTCACTGTAAATCGCCCGAACCCCTAAACTGTGGGCAATAGCTCATGAAAACGGCCATAAAACAAGACGAAAACGACGAGTTATATCTCCAACATGTATCAGGTCGGAAGGTCACTGTAAATAGCCCTAGAACCCTAAACTGTGGCAATAGCTCATGAAAACGGCCATAAAACGCGAAAACGAGTTTCTGGTCATATCTCCAAATGTATGTTCTTTCGAGACATGCAAATCCGGCTGAAACCAAAAACTGTGGGCAATAACTCATGAAAACGGCCATAAAACACGAAAACGACGAGTTTTAGGCATAACTTCAAACATGTATCGGGTCGAATGCTGTAAATCGCCCTAGAACCCTAAAAACTGTGGGCAATAGCTCATGAAAACGGCCATAAAACGCGAAAACGACGAGTTTCTGGTCATATCTTCCAACATGTATCAGGTCGGAAGGTCACTGTAAATCGCCCTAGAACCCCTAAACTGTGGGCAATAGCTCATGAAAACGGCCATAAAACACGAAACGACGAGTTTCTGGTCATATCTTTCCAACATGTATCAGGTCGGAAGGTCACTGTAAATCGCCCTAGAACCCCTAAACTGTGGGCAATAGCTCATGAAAACGGCCATAAAACAAGAAAACGACGAGTTTTTGGTCATATCTTTCCAACATGTATCAGGTCGGAAGGTCACTGTAAATCGCCCTAGAACCCCTAAACTGTGGCAATAGCTCATGAAAACGGCCATAAAACGCGAGAGAACGACGAGTTTCTGGTCATATCTTCAAACATGTTAGGTTCTTTCGAGGACATGCAAATCCGCCCTAGAACCCAAAAACTGTGGGCAATAACTCATGAAAATGACCATAAAACACGAAAACGACGAGTTTTTAGGCATAACTATCAAACATGTATCGGGTCTTAAGGTTGCTTTAAATAGCCCTAGAACCATAAAACTATGGGCAATAGCTCATGAAAACGGCCATAAAACGCGAAAACGACGAGTTTCTGGTCATATCTTTCCAACATGTATCAGGTCGGAAGGTCACTGTAAATCGCCCTAGAACCCCAACTGTGGGCAATAGCTCATGAAAACGGCCATAAAACAAGAAAACGACGAGTTTATGGTCATATCTTTCCAACATGTATCAGGTTGGAAGGTCACTGTAAATCACCCTAGAACCCTAAACTGTGGGCAATAGCTCATGAAAACGGCCATAAAACGCGGAAAACGACGAGTTTCTGGTCATATCTTTCCAACATGTATCAGGTCGGAAGGTCACTGTAAATCGCCCTCGAACACCTAAATTGTGGGCAATAGCTCATGAAAACGGCCATAGAACAAGAAAACGACGAGTTTATGGTCATATCTTTCCAACATGTATCAGGTCGGAAGGTCACTGTAAATCGCCCTAGAACCCCTAAACTGTGGGCAATAGCTCATGAAAACGGCCACAAAACACGAGAACGACGAATTTCTGGTCATATCTTTCCAACATGTATCAGGTCGGAAGGTCACTGTAAATCGCCCTAGAACCCCTAAACAGTGGGCAATAGCTCATGAAAACGGCCATAAAACAAGAAAACGACGAGTTTTTGGTCATATCTTTCCAACATGTATCAGGTCGGAAGGTCACTGTAAATCGCCCTAGAACCCCTAAACTGTGGGCAATAGCTCATGAAAACGGCCATAAAACGCGAGAACGACGATTTTCTGGTCATATCTCTCAAACATGGTAGGTTTCTTTCGAGACATGCAAATCCGGCTGAAACCCAAAAACTGTGGGCAATAACTCATGAAAATGACCATAAAACACGAAAACGACGAGTTTTTAGGCATAACTATCAAACAGGTATCGGGTCTTAAGGTTGCTTTAAATAGCCCTAGAACCATAAAACTATGGGCAATAGCTCATGAAAACGGCCATAAAACGCGAAAACGACGAGTTTCTGGTCATATCTTTCCAACATGTATCAGGTCGGAAGGTCACTGTAAATCGCCCTCGAACACCTAAACTGTGGGCAATAGCTCATGAAAACGGCCATAGAACAAGAAAATGACGAGTTTATGGTCATATCTTTCCAACATGTATCAGGTCGGAAGGTCACTGTAAATCGCCCTAGAACCCCTAAACTGTGGGCAATAGCTCATGAAAACGGCCACAAAACACGAGAACGACGAGTTTCTGGTCATATCTTTCCAACATGTATCAGGTCGGAAGGTCACTGTAAATCGTCCTAGAACCCCTAAACAGTGGGCAATAGCTCATGAAAACGGCCATAAAACAAGAAAACGACGAGTTTTTGGTCATATCTTTCCAACATGTATCAGGTGGGAAGGTCACTGTAAATAGCCCTAGAACCCCTAAACTGTGGGCAATAGCTCATGAAAACGGCCATAAAACGCAGAACGGCGAGTTTCTGGTCATATCTCTCAACATGTAGGGTTCTTTCGAGACATGCAAATCCGGCTGAAACCCAAAAACTGTGGGCAATAACTCATGAAAATGACCATAAAACACGAAAACGACGAGTTTTTAGGCATAACTATCAAACAGGTATCGGGTCTTAAGGTTGCTTTAAATAGCCCTAGAACCATAAAACTATGGGCAATAGCTCATGAAAACGGCCATAAAACGCGAAAACGACGAGTTTCTGGTCATATCTTTCCAACATGTATCAGGTCGGAAGGTCACTGTAAATCGCCCTAGAACCCCTAAACTGTGGGCAATAGCTCATGAAAACGGCCATAAAACAAGAAAACGACGAGTTTATGGTCATATCTTTCCAACATGTATCAGGTCGGAAGGTCACTGTAAATCGCCCTAGAACCCCTAAACTGTGGGCAATAGCTCATGAAAACGGCCATAAAACGCGAGAACGGCGAGTTTCTGGTCATATCTCTCAAACATGTTAGGTTTCTTTCGAGACATGCAAATCCGGCTGAAACCCAAAAACTGTGGGCAATAACTCATGAAAATGACCATAAAACACGAAAACGACGAGTTTTTAGGCATAACTATCAAACAGGTATCGGGTCTTAAGGTTGCTTTAAATAGCCCTAGAACCATAAAACTATGGGCAATAGCTCATGAAAACGGCCATAAAACGCGAAAACGACGAGTTTCTGGTCATATCTTTCCAACATGTATCAGGTCGGAAGGTCACTGTAAATCGCCCTCGAACACCTAAACTGTGGGCAATAGCTCATGAAAACGGCCATAGAACAAGAAAATGACGAGTTTATGGTCATATCTTTCCAACATGTATCAGGTCGGAAGGTCACTGTAAATCGCCCTAGAACCCCTAAACTGTGGGCAATAGCTCATGAAAACGGCCACAAAACACGAGAACGACGAGTTTCTGGTCATATCTTTCCAACATGTATCAGGTCGGAAGGTCACTGTAAATCGCCCTAGAACCCCTAAACAGTGGGCAATAGCTCATGAAAACGGCCATAAAACAAGAAAACGACGAGTTTTTGGTCATATCTTTCCAACATGTATCAGGTGGAAGGTCACTGTAAATCGCCCTAGAACCCCTAAACTGTGGGCAATAGCTCATGAAAACGGCCATAAAACGCGAGAACGGCGAGTTTCTGGTCATATCTCTCAAACATGTTAGGGTTCTTTCGAGACATGCAAATCCGGCTGAAACCCAAAAACTGTGGGCAATAACTCATGAAAATGACCATAAAACACGAAAACGACGAGTTTTTAGGCATAACTATCAAACAGTATCGGGTCTTAAGGTTGCTTTAAATAGCCCTAGAACCATAAAAATATGGGCAATAGCTCATGAAAACGGCCATAAAACGCGAAAACGACGAGTTTCTGGTCATATCTTTCCAACATGTATCAGGTCGGAAGGTCACTGTAAATCGCCCTAGAACCCCTAAACTGTGGGCAATAGCTCATGAAAACGGCCATAAAAAAGAAAACGACGAGTTTATGGTCATATCTTTCCAACATGTATCAGGTTGGAAGGTCACTGTAAATCGCCCTAGAACCCCTAAACTGTGGGCAATAGCTCATGAAAACGGCCATAAAACGCGAGAACGACGATTTTCTGGTCATATCTCTCAAACATGGTAGGTTTCTTTCGAGGCATGCAAATCCGGCTGAAACCCAAAAACTGTGGGCAATAACTCATGAAAATGACCATAAAACACGAAAAAAACGACGAGTTAGGCATAACTATCAAACATGTATCGGGTCTAAGGTTGCTTTAAATAGCCCTAGAACCATAAAAATGGGCAATAGCTCATGAAAACGGCCATAAAACGCGAAAACGACGAGTTTCTGGTCATATCTTTCCAACATGTATCAGGTCGGAAGGTCACTGTAAATCGCCCTAGAACCCCTAAACTGTGGGCAATAGCTCATGAAAACGGCCATAAAACAAGAAAACGACGAGTTTATGGTCATATCTTTCCAACATGTATCAGTCGGAAGGTCACTGTAAATCCCTAGAACCCCTAAACTATGGGCAATAGCTCATGAAAACGGCCATAAAACGCGAAAACGACGAGTTTCTGGTCATATCTTTCCAACATGTATCAGGTCGGAAGGTCACTGTAAATCGCCCTAGAACCCTAAACTGTGGGCAATAGCTCATGAAAACGGCCATAAAAACAAAAAACGACGAGTTTATGGTCATATCTTTCCAACATGTATCAGGTCGGAAGGTCACTGTAAATCGCCCTAGAACCCCTAAACTGTGGGCAATAGCTCATGAAAACGGCCATAAAACACGAGAAACGACGAGTTTTCTGGTCATATCTTTCCAACATGTATCAGGTCGGAAGGTCACTGTAAATCGCCCTAGAACCCCTAAACTGTGGGCAATAGCTCATGAAAACGGCCATAAAACAAGAAAACGACGAGTTTTGGTCATATCTTTCCAACATGTATCAGGTCGGAAGGTCACTGTAAATCGCCCTAGAACCCCTAAACTGTGGGCAATAGCTCATGAAAACGGCCATAAAACGCGAAGAACGACGAGTTTTGGTCATATCTCTCAAACATGGTAGGTTTTTTCGAGACATGCAAATCCGGCTGAACCCAAAAACTGTGGGCAATAACTCATGAAAACGGCCATAAAACACGAAAACGACGAGTTTTAGGCATAACTTTCAAACATGTATCGGGTCTTAGGTTGCTTTAAATAGCCCTAGAACCATAAACTATGGGCAATAGCTCATGAAAACGGCCATAAAACACGAAAACGACGAGTTTCTGGTCATATCTTCCAACATGTATCAGGTCGGAAGGTCACTGTAAATCGCCCTAGAACCCCTAAACTGTGGGCAATAGCTCATGAAAACGGCCATAAAACAAGAGAACGACGAGTTTCTGGTCATATCTTTCCAACATGTATCAGGTCGGAAGGTCACTGTAAATCGCCCTAGAACCCCTAAACTGTGGGCAATAGCTCATGAAAACGGCCATAAAACAAGAAACGACGAGTTTTTGGTCATATCTTTCCAACATGTATCAGGTCGGAAGGTCACTGTAAATCGCCCTAGAACCCCTAAACTGTGGGCAATAGCTCATGAAAACGGCCATAAAACGCGAGAACGGCGAGTTTCTGGTCATATCTCTCAAACATGTTAGGGTTCTTTCGAAGACATGCAAATCCGGCTGAAACCCAAAAACTGTGGGCAATAACTCATGAAAATGACCATAAAACACGAAAACGACGAGTTTTAGGCATAACTTTCAAACATGTATCGGTCTTAAGTTGCTTTAAATAGCCCTAGAACCATAAAACTGTGGGCAATAGCTCATGAAAACGGCCATAAAACGCGAAAACGACGAGTTTCTGGTCATATCTTCCAACATGTATCAGGTCGGAAGGTCACTGTAAATCGCCCTAGAACCCCTAAACTGTGGGCAATAGCTCATGAAAACGGCCATAAAACAAGAAAACGACGAGTTTTGTCATATCTTTCCAACATGTATCAGGTCGGAAGGTCACTGTAAATCACCCTAGAACCCTAAACGTGGGCAATAGCTCATGAAAACGGCCATAAAACGCGAAAACGACGAGTTTCTGGTCATATCTTTCCAACATGTATCAGGTCGGAAGGTCACTGTAAATCGCCCTAGAACACCTAAACTGTGGCAATAGCTCATGAAAACGGCCATAAAACAAGAAAACGACGAGTTTATGGTCATCTTTTCCAACATGTATCAGGTCGGAAGGTCACTGTAAATCGCCTAGAACCCCTAAACTGTGGGCAATAGCTCATGAAAACGGCCATAAAACACGAGAACGACGAGTTTCTGGTCATATCTTTCAACATGTATCAGGTCGGAAGGTCACTGTAAATCGCCCTAGAACCCCTAAACTGTGGGCAATAGCTCATGAAAACGGCCATAAAACAAGAAAACGACGAGTTTTTGGTCATATCTTTCAACATGTATCAGGTCGGAAGGTCACTGTAAATCGCCCTAGAACCCCTAAAACTGTGGGCAATAGCTCATGAAAACGGCCATAAAACGCGAGAAAACGACGATTTTCTGGTCATATCTCTCAAACATGTAGGTTTCTTTCGAGACATGCAATCCGGCTGAAACCCAAAAATGGGCAATAACTCATGAAAATGACCATAAAACACGAAAACGACGAGTTTTTAGGCATAACTATCAAACAGGTATCGGGTCTTAAGGTGCTTTAAATAGCCCTAGAACCATAAACTATGGGCAATAGCTCATGAAAACGGCCATAAAACGCGAAAACGACGAGTTTCTGGTCATATCTTTCCAACATGTATCAGGTCGGAAGGTCACTGTAAATCGCCCTCGAACACCTAACTGTGGGCAATAGCTCATGAAAACGGCCATAAAACAAGAAAACGACGAGTTTCTGGTCATATCTTTCCAACATGTATCAGGTCGGAAGGTCACTGTAAATCGCCCTAGAACCCCTAAACTGTGGGCAATAGCTCATGAAAACGGCCACAAAACACGAGAACGACGAGTTTCTGGTCATATCTTTCAACATGTATCAGGTCGGAAGGTCACTGTAAATCGCCTAGAACCCCTAAACAGTGGGCAATAGCTCATGAAAACGGCCATAAAACAAGAAAACGACGAGTTTTTGTCATATCTTTCCAACATGTATCAGGTCGGAAGGTCACTGTAAATAGCCCTAGAAACCCTAAACTGTGGGCAATAGCTCATGAAAACGGCCATAAAACGCGAGAACGGCGAGTTTCTGGTCATATCTCTCAAACATGTTAGGGTTCTTTCGAGACATGCAAATCCGGCTGAAACCCAAAAACTGTGGGCAATAACTCATGAAAATGACCATAAAACACGAAAACGACGAGTTTTTAGGCATAACTATCAAACAGGTATCGGGTCTTAAGGTTGCTTTAAATAGCCCTAGAACCATAAAATATGGGCAATAGCTCATGAAAACGGCCATAAAACGCGAAAACGACGAGTTTCTGGTCATATCTTTCCAACATGTATCAGGTCGGAAGGTCACTGTAAATCGCCCTAGAACCCCCAAACTGTGGGCAATAGCTCATGAAAACGGCCATAAAACAAGAAAACGACGAGTTTTTTGTCATATCTTTCCAACATGTATCAGGTTGGAAGGTCACTGTAAATCGCCCTAGAACCCCTAAACTGTGGGCAATAGCTCATGAAAACGGCCATAAAACGCGAGAACGGCGAGTTTCTGGTCATACTCTCAAACATGGTAGGTTCTTTCGAGACATGCAAATCGCCCTGAACCCAAAAACTGTGGGCAATAGCTCATGAAAATGACCATAAAACA
>CAJUWN010000892.1:0-21838 GCA_910589765.1 Avena atlantica | reverse complement strand
CTAAACTATGGGCAATAGCTCATGAAAACGGCCATAAAACGCGAAAACGACGAGTTTCTGGTCATATCTTTCAACATGTATCAGGTCGGAAGGTCACTGTAAATCGCCCTCGAACACCTAAACTGTGGGCAATAGCTCATGAAAACGGCCATAAGAACAAGAAAATGACGAGTTTATGGTCATATCTTTCCAACATGTATCAGGTCGGAAGGTCACTTGTAAATCGCCCTAGAACCCCTAAACTGTGGGCAATAGCTCATGAAAACGGCCACAAAAACACGAGAAACGACGAGTTTCTGGTCATATCTTTCCAACATGTATCAGGTCGGAAGGTCACTGTAAATCGCCCTAGAACCCCTAAACAGTGGGCAATAGCTCATGAAAACGGCCATAAAACAAGAAAACGACGAGTTTTTGGTCATATCTTTCCAACATGTATCAGGTCGGAAGGTCACTGTAAATCGCCCTAGAACCCCTAAACTGTGGGCAATAGCTCATGAAAACGGCCATAAAACGCGAGAAACGGCGAGTTTCTGGTCATATCTCTCAAACATGTTAGGGTTTCTTTCGAGACATGCAAATCCGGCTGAAACCCAAAACTGTGGGCAATAACTCATGAAAATGACCATAAAACACGAAAACGACGAGTTTTTAGGCATAACTATCAAACATGTATCGGGTCTTAAGGTTGCTTTAAATAGCCCTAGAACCATAAAACTATGGGCAATAGCTCATGAAAACGGCCATAAAACGCGAAAACGACGAGTTTCTGGTCATATCTTTCCAACATGTATCAGGTCGGAAGGTCACTGTAAATCGCCCTCGAACACCTAAACTGTGGGCAATAGCTCATGAAAACGGCCATAGAACAAGAAAATGACGAGTTTATGGTCATATCTTTCCAACATGTATCAGGTCGGAAGGTCACTGTAAATCGCCCTAGAACCCCTAAACTGTGGGCAATAGCTCATGAAAACGGCCACAAACACGAGAACGACGAGTTTCTGGTCATATCTTTCCAACATGTATCAGGTCGGAAGGTCACTGTAAATCGTCCTAGAACCCCTAAACTGTGGGCAATAGCTCATGAAAACGGCCATAAAACAAGAAAACGACGAGTTTTTGGTCATATCTTCCAACATGTATCAGGTCGGAAGGTCACTGTAAATCGCCCTAGAACCCTAAACTGTGGGCAATAGCTCATGAAAACGGCCATAAAACGCGAGAACGGCGAGTTTCTGGTCATATCTCTCAAACATGTTAGGGTTCTTTCGAGACATGCAAATCCGTCTGAAACCCAAAAACTGTGGGCAATAACTCATGAAAATGACCATAAAACACGAAAACGACGAGTTTTTAGGCATAACTATCAAACAGGTATCGGGTCTTAAGGTTGCTTAAATAGCCCTAGAACCATAAAACTATGGGCAATAGCTCATGAAAACGGCCATAAAACGCGAAAACGACGAGTTTCTGGTCATATCTTTCCAACATGTATCAGGTCGGAAGGTCACTGTAAATCGCCCTAGAACCCCTAAACTGTGGGCAATAGCTCATGAAAACGGCCATAAAACACGAGAACGACGAGTTTCTGGTCATATCTTTCCAACATGTATCAGGTCGGAAGGTCACTGTAAATCGCCCTAGAACCCCTAAACTGTGGGCAATAGCTCATGAAAACGGCCATAAAACAAGAAAACGACGAGTTTTTGGTCATATCTTTCCAACATGTATCAGGTCGGAAGGTCACTGTAAATCGCCCTAGAACCCCTAAACTGTGGGCAATAGCTCATGAAAACGGCCATAAAACGCGAGAAACGGCGAGTTTCTGGTCATATCTCTCAACATGTTAGGTTTCTTTCGAGACATGCAAATCCGGCTGAAACCCAAAAACTGTGGGCAATAACTCATGAAAATGACCATAAAACACGAAAACGACGAGTTTTTAGGCATAACTATCAACAGTATCGGGTCTTAAGGTTGCTTTAAATAGCCCTAGAACCATAAAACTATGGGCAATAGCTCATGAAAACGGCCATAAAACGCGAAAACGACGAGTTTCTGGTCATATCTTTCCAACATGTATCAGGTCGGAAGGTCACTGTAAATCGCCCTAGAACCCCTAAACTGTGGGCAATAGCTCATGAAAACGGCCATAAAACAAGAAAATGACGAGTTTATGGTCATATCTTTCCAACATGTATCAGGTCGGAAGGTCACTGTAAATCGCCCTAGAACCCCTAAACTGTGGGCAATAGCTCATGAAAACGGCCATAAAACACGAAACGACGAGTTTCTGGTCATATCTTTCCAACATGTATCAGGTCGGAAGGTCACTGTAAATCGCCCTAGAACCCTAAACAATGGGCAATAGCTCATGAAAACGGCCATAAAACAAGAAAACGACGAGTTTTTGGTCATATCTTTCCAACATGTATCAGGTGGGAAGGTCACTGTAATAGCCCTAGAACCCCTAAACTGTGGGCAATAGCTCATGAAAACGGCCATAAAACGCGAGAACGGCGAGTTTCTGGTCATATCTCTCAAACATGTTAGGGTTCTTTCGAGACATGCAAATCCGGCTGAAACCCAAAAACTGTGGGCAATAACTCATGAAAATGACCATAAAACACGAAAACGACGAGTTTTTAGGCATAACTATCAAACAGGTATCGGGTCTTAAGGTTGCTTTAAATAGCCCTAGAACCATAAAACTATGGGCAATAGCTCATGAAAACGGCCATAAACGCGAAAACGAGGAGTTTCTGGTCATATCTTTCCAACATGTATCAGGTCGGAAGGTCACTGTAAATCGCCCTGAACACCTAAATTGTGGGCAATAGCTCATGAAAACGGCCATAGAACAAGAAAATGACGAGTTTATGGTCATATCTTTCCAACATGTATCAGGTCGGAAGGTCACTGTAAATCGCCCTAGAACCCCTAAACTGTGGGCAATAGCTCATGAAAACGGCCACAAAACACGAGAACGACGAGTTTCTGGTCATATCTTTCCAACATGTATCAGGTCGGAAGGTCACTGTAAATCGCCCTAGAACCCCTAAACAGTGGGCAATAGCTCATGAAAACGGCCATAAAACAAGAAAACGACGAGTTTTTGGTCATATCTTTCCAACATGTATCAGGTCGGAAGGTCACTGTAAATCGCCCTAGAACCCCTAAACTGTGGGCAATAGCTCATGAAAACGGCCATAAAACGCGAGAAAACGGCGAGTTTCTGGTCATATCTCTCAAACATGTTAGGGTTCTTTCGAGACATGCAAATCCGGCTGAAACCCAAAAACTGTGGGCAATAACTCATGAAAATGACCATAAAACACGAAAACGACGAGTTTTTAGGCATAACTATCAAACAGTTATCGGGTCTCAAGGTTGCTTTAAATAGCCCTAGAACCATAAAACTATGGGCAATAGCTCATGAAAACGGCCATAAAACGCGAAAACGACGAGTTTCTGGTCATATCTTTCCAACATGTATCAGGTCGGAAGGTCACTGTAAATCGCCCTCGAACACCTAAACTGTGGGCAATAGCTCATGAAAACGGCCATAGAACAAGAAAATGACGAGTTTATGGTCATATCTTTCCAACATGTATCAGGTCGGAAGGTCACTGTAAATCGCCCTAGAACCCCTAAACTGTGGGCAATAGCTCATGAAAACGGCCACAAAACACGGAACGACGAGTTTCTGGTCATATCTTTCCAACATGTATCAGGTCGGAAGGTCACTGTAAATCGTCCTAGAACCCCTAAACAATGGGCAATAGCTCATGAAAACGGCCATAAAAAAGAAAACGACGAGTTTTTTGGTCATATCTTTCCAACATGTATCAGGTGGGAAGGTCACTGTAAATCGCCCTAGAACCCCTAAACTGTGGGCAATAGCTCATGAAAACGGCCATAAACGCGAGAACGGCGAGTTTCTGGTCATATCTCTCAAACATGTTAGGGTTCTTTCGAGACATGCAAATCCGTCTGAAACCCAAAACTGTGGGCAATAACTCATGAAAATGACCATAAAACACGAAAACGACGAGTTTTTAGGCATAACTATCAAACAGGTATCGGGTCTTAAGGTTGCTTAAATAGCCCTAGAACCATAAAACTATGGGCAATAGCTCATGAAAACGGCCATAAAACGCGAAAACGACGAGTTTCTGGTCATATCTTTCCAACATGTATCAGGTCGGAAGGTCACTGTAAATCCCCTAGAACCCCTAAACTGTGGGCAATAGCTCATGAAAACGGCCACAAAACACGAGAACGACGAGTTTCTGGTCATATCTTTCCAACATGTATCAGGTCGGAAGGTCACTGTAAATCGCCCTAGAACCCCTAAACAGTGGGCAATAGCTCATGAAAACGGCCATAAAACAAGAAAACGACGAGTTTTTGGTCATATCTTTCCAACATGTATCAGGTCGGAAGGTCACTGTAAATCGCCCTAGAACCCCTAAACTGTGGGCAATAGCTCATGAAAACGGCCATAAAACGCGAGAACGGCGAGTTTCTGGTCATATCTCTCAAACATGTTAGGGTTCTTTCGAGACATGCAAATCCGGCTGAAACCCAAAAACTGTGGGCAATAACTCATGAAAATGACCATAAAAACACGAAAACGACGAGTTTTTAGGCATAACTATCAAACAGTTATCGGTCTCAAAGGTTGCTTTAAATAGCCCTAGAACCATAAAACTATGGGCAATAGCTCATGAAAACGGCCATAAAACGCGAAAACGACGAGTTTCTGGTCATATCTTTCCAACATGTATCAGGTCGGAAGGTCACTGTAAATCGCCCTAGAACCCCTAAACTGTGGGCAATAGCTCATGAAAACGGCCATAAAACAAGAAACGACGAGTTTTTGGTCATATCTTTCCAACATGTATCAGGTCGGAAGGTCACTGTAAATCGCCCTAGAACCCCTAAACTGTGGGCAATAGCTCATGAAAACGGCCATAAAACACGAAGAACGACGAGTTTCTGGTCATATCTTTCCAACATGTATCAGGTCGGAAGGTCACTGTAAATCGCCCTAGAACCCCTAAACATGGGCAATAGCTCATGAAAACGGCCATAAAACAAGAAAACGACGAGTTTTTGGTCATATCTTTCCAACATGTATCAGGTCGGAAGGTCACTGTAAATCGCCCTAGAACCCCTAAACTGTGGGCAATAGCTCATGAAAACGGCCATAAAACGCGAGAACGGCGAGTTTCTGGTCATATCTCTCAAACATGTTAGGGTTCTTTCGAGACATGCAAATCCGGCTGAAACCCAAAACTGTGGGCAATAACTCATGAAAATGACCATAAAACACGAAAACGACGAGTTTTTAGGCATAACTATCAAACAGGTATCGGGTCTTAAGGTTGCTTTAAATAGCCCTAGAACCATAAAACTATGGGCAATAGCTCATGAAAACGGCCATAAAACGCGAAAACGACGAGTTTCTGGTCATATCTTTCCAACATGTATCAGGTCGGAAGGTCACTGTAAATCGCCCTCGAACACCTAAATTGTGGGCAATAGCTCATGAAAACGGCCATAGAACAAGAAAATGACGAGTTTATGGTCATATCTTTCCAACATGTATCAGGTCGGAAGGTCACTGTAAATCGCCCTAGAACCCCTAAACTGTGGGCAATAGCTCATGAAAACGGCCACAAAACACGAGAACGACGAGTTTCTGGTCATATCTTTCCAACATGTATCAGGTCGGAAGGTCACTGTAAATCGCCCTAGAACCCCTAAACAGTGGGCAATAGCTCATGAAAACGGCCATAAAACAAGAAAACGACGAGTTTTTGGTCATATCTTTCCAACATGTATCAGGTCGGAAGGTCACTGTAAATCGCCCTAGAACCCCTAAACTGTGGGCAATAGCTCATGAAAACGGCCATAAAACGCGAGAACGGCGAGTTTCTGGTCATATCTCTCAAACATGTTAGGTTTCTTTCGAGACATGCAAATCCGGCTGAAACCCAAAAACTGTGGGCAATAACTCATGAAAATGACCATAAAACACGAAAACGACGAGTTTTTAGGCATAACTATCAAACAGGTATCGGGTCTTAAGGTTGCTTTAAATAGCCCTAGAACCATAAAACTATGGGCAATAGCTCATGAAAACGGCCATAAAACGCGAAAACGACGAGTTTCTGGTCATATCTTTCCAACATGTATCAGGTCGGAAGGTCACTGTAAATCGCCCTCGAACACCTAAACTGTGGGCAATAGCTCATGAAAACGGCCATAAAACAAGAAAATGACGAGTTTATGGTCATATCTTTCCAACATGTATCAGGTCGGAAGGTCACTGTAAATCGCCCTAGAACCCCTAAACTGTGGGCAATAGCTCATGAAAACGGCCACAAAACACGAGAACGACGAGTTTCTGGTCATATCTTTCCAACATGTATCAGGTCGGAAGGTCACTGTAAATCGCCCTAGAACCCCTAAACAGTGGGCAATAGCTCATGAAAACGGCCATAAAACAAGAAAACGACGAGTTTTTGGTCATATCTTTCCAACATGTATCAGGTCGGAAGGTCACTGTAAATCGCCCTAGAACCCCTAAACTGTGGGCAATAGCTCATGAAAACGGCCATAAAACGCGAGAACGGCGAGTTTCTGGTCATATCTCTCAAAGTTAGGGTTCTTTCGAGACTGCAAATCCGTCTGAAACCCAAAAACTGTGGGCAATAACTCATGAAAATGACCATAAAACACGAAAACGACGAGTTTTTAGGCATAACTATCAAACAGGTATCGGGTCTTAAGGTTGCTTTAAATAGCCCTAGAACAATAAAACTATGGGCAATAGCTCATGAAAACGGCCATAAAACGCGAAAACGACGAGTTTCTGGTCATATCTTTCCAACATGTATCAGGTCGGAAGGTCACTGTAAATCGCCCTAGAACCCCTAAACTGTGGGCAATAGCTCATGAAAACGGCCATAAACAACGAGAACGACGAGTTTCTGGTCATATCTTTCCAACATGTATCAGGTCGGAAGGTCACTGTAAATCGCCCTAGAACCCCTAAACTGTGGGCAATAGCTCATGAAAACGGCCATAAAACAAGAAAACGACGAGTTTTTGGTCATATCTTTCCAACATGTATCAGGTTGGAAGGTCACTGTAAATAGCCCTAGAACCCCTAAACTGTGGGCAATAGCTCATGAAAACGGCCATAAAACGCGAGAACGGCGAGTTTCTGGTCATATCTCTCAAACATGTTAGGTTCTTTCGAGACATGCAAATCGGCTGAAACCCAAAAACTGTGGGCAATAACTCATGAAAATGACCATAAAACACGAAAACGACGAGTTTTTAGGCATAACTATCAAACAGTTATCGGGTCTTAAGGTTGCTTTAAATAGCCCTAGAACCATAAACTATGGGCAATAGCTCATGAAAACGGCCATAAAACGCGAAAACGACGAGTTTCTGGTCATATCTTTCCAACATGTATCAGGTCGGAAGGTCACTGTAAATCGCCCTAGAACCCTAAACTGTGGGCAATAGCTCATGAAAACGGCCATAAAACAAGAAAACGACGAGTTTTTGGTCATATCTTTCCAACATGTATCAGGTCGGAAGGTCACTGTAAATCGCCCTAGAACCCCTAAACTGTGGGCAATAGCTCATGAAAACGGCCATAAAACGCGAAGAACGACGAGTTTCTGGTCATATCTTTCCAACATGTATCAGGTCGGAAGGTCACTGTAAATCGCCCTAGAACCCCTAAACAGTGGGCAATAGCTCATGAAAACGGCCATAAAACAAGAAAACGACGAGTTTTTGGTCATATCTTTCCAACATGTATCAGGTCGGAAGGTCACTGTAAATCGCCCTAGAACCCCTAAACTGTGGGCAATAGCTCATGAAAACGGCCATATAAAGCGAGAACGGCGAGTTTCTGGTCATATCTCTCAAACATGTTAGGGTTCTTTCGAGACATGCAAATCCGGCTGAAACCCAAAAACTGTGGGCAATAACTCATGAAAATGACCATAAAACACGAAAACGACGAGTTTTTAGGCATAACTATCAAACAGTATCGGGTCTTAAGGTTGCTTTAAATAGCCCTAGAACCATAAAACTATGGGCAATAGCTCATGAAAACGGCCATAAAACGCGAAAACGACGAGTTTCTGGTCATATCTTTCCAACATGTATCAGGTCGGAAGGTCACTGTAAATCGCCCTCGAACACCTAAACTGTGGGCAATAGCTCATGAAAACGGCCATAGAACAAGAAAATGACGAGTTTATGGTCATATCTTTCCAACATGTATCAGGTCGGAAGGTCACTGTAAATCGCCCTAGAACCCCTAAACTGTGGGCAATAGCTCATGAAAACGGCCACAAAACACGAGAACGACGAGTTTCTGGTCATATCTTTCCAACATGTATCAGGTCGGAAGGTCACTGTAAATCGCCCTAGAACCCCTAAACTGGGCAATAGCTCATGAAAACGGCCATAAAACAAGAAAACGACGAGTTTTTGGTCATATCTTTCCAACATGTATCAGGTCGGAAGGTCACTGTAAATCGCCCTAGAACCCCTAAACTGTGGGCAATAGCTCATGAAAACGGCCATAAAACGCGAGAACGGCGAGTTTCTGGTCATATCTCTCAAACATGTTAGGTTTTTCGAGACATGCAAATCCGGCTGAAACCCAAAAACTGTGGGCAATAACTCATGAAAATGACCATAAAACACGAAAACGACGAGTTTTTAGGCATAACTATCAAACAGTTATCGGGTCTCAAGGTTGCTTTAAATAGCCCTAGAACCATAAAACTATGGGCAATAGCTCATGAAAACGGCCATAAAACGCGAAAACGACGAGTTTCTGGTCATATCTTTCCAACATGTATCAGGTCGGAAGGTCACTGTAAATCGCCCTCGAACACCTAAACTGTGGGCAATAGCTCATGAAAACGGCCATAGAACAAGAAAATGACGAGTTTATGGTCATATCTTTCCAACATGTATCAGGTCGGAAGGTCACTGTAAATCGCCCTAGAACCCCTAAACTGTGGGCAATAGCTCATGAAAACGGCCACAAAACACGAGAACGACGAGTTTCTGGTCATATCTTTCCAACATGTATCAGGTCGGAAGGTCACTGTAAATCGCCCTAGAACCCCTAAACAGTGGGCAATAGCTCATGAAAACGGCCATAAAACAAGAAAACGACGAGTTTTTGGTCATATCTTTCCAACATGTATCAGGTCGGAAGGTCACTGTAAATCGCCCTAGAACCCCTAAACTGTGGGCAATAGCTCATGAAAACGGCCATAAAACGCGAGAACGGCGAGTTTCTGGTCATATCTCTCAAACATGTTAGGGTTCTTTCGAGACATGCAAATCCGGCTGAAACCCAAAAACTGTGGGCAATAACTCATGAAAATGACCATAAAACACGAAAACGACGAGTTTTTAGGCATAACTATCAAACAGGTATCGGTCTTAAGGTTGCTTTAAATAGCCCTAGAACCATAAAACTATGGGCAATAGCTCATGAAAACGGCCATAAAACGCGAAAACGAGGAGTTTCTGGTCATATCTTTCCAACATGTATCAGGTCGGAAGGTCACTGTAAATCGCCCTCGAACACCTAAACTGTGGGCAATAGCTCATGAAAACGGCCATAGAACAAGAAAATGACGAGTTTATGGTCATATCTTTCCAACATGTATCAGGTCGGAAGGTCACTGTAAATCGCCCTAGAACCCCTAAACTGTGGGCAATAGCTCATGAAAACGGCCACAAACACGAGAAACGACGAGTTTCTGGTCATATCTTTCCAACATGTATCAGGTCGGAAGGTCACTGTAAATCGCCCTAGAACCCCTAAACAGTGGGCAATAGCTCATGAAAACGGCCATAAAACAAGAAAACGACGAGTTTTTGGTCATATCTTTCCAACATGTATCAGGTCGGAAGGTCACTGTAAATCGCCCTAGAACCCCTAAACTGTGGGCAATAGCTCATGAAAACGGCCATAAAACGCGAGAACGGCGAGTTTCTGGTCATATCTCTCAAACATGTTAGGTTTCTTTCGAGACATGCAAATCCGGCTGAAACCCAAAAACTGTGGGCAATAACTCATGAAAATGACCATAAAACACGAAAACGACGAGTTTTTAGGCATAACTATCAAACAGTTATCGGGTCTTAAGGTTGCTTTAAATAGCCCTAGAACCATAAAACTATGGGCAATAGCTCATGAAAACGGCCATAAAACGCGAAAACGACGAGTTTCTGGTCATATCTTTCCAACATGTATCAGGTCGGAAGGTCACTGTAAATCGCCCTCGAACACCTAAACTGTGGGCAATAGCTCATGAAAACGGCCATAGAACAAGAAAATGACGAGTTTATGGTCATATCTTTCCAACATGTATCAGGTCGGAAGGTCACTGTAAATCGCCTCTAGAACCCCTAAACTGTGGGCAATAGCTCATGAAAACGGCCACAAAACACGAGAACGACGAGTTTCTGGTCATATCTTTCCAACATGTATCAGGTCGGAAGGTCACTGTAAATCGTCCTAGAACCCCTAAACATGGGCAATAGCTCATGAAAACGGCCATAAAACAAGAAAACGACGAGTTTTTGGTCATATCTTTCCAACATGTATCAGGTGGGAAGGTCACTGTAAATCGCCCTAGAACCCCTAGACTGTGGTCAATAGCTCATGAAAACGGCCATAAAACGCGAGAACGGCGAGTTTCTGGTCATATCTCTCAAACATGTTAGGGTTCTTTCGAGACATGCAAATCCGTCTGAAACCCAAAACTGTGGGCAATAACTCATGAAAATGACCATAAAACACGAAAACGACGAGTTTTTAGGCATAACTATCAAACAGGTATCGGGTCTTAAGGTTGCTTTAAATAGCCCTAGAACCATAAAACTATGGGCAATAGCTCATGAAAACGGCCATAAAACGCGAAAACGACGAGTTTCTGGTCATATCTTTCCAACATGTATCAGGTCGGAAGGTCACTGTAAATCGCCCTAGAACCCTAAACTGTGGGCAATAGCTCATGAAAACGGCCACAAACACAGAACGACGAGTTTCTGGTCATATCTTTCCAACATGTATCAGGTCGGAAGGTCACTGTAAATCGCCCTAGAACCCCTAAACAGTGGGCAATAGCTCATGAAAACGGCCATAAAACAAGAAACGACGAGTTTTTGGTCATATCTTTCCAACATGTATCAGGTTGGAAGGTCACTGTAAATAGCCCTAGAACCCCTAAACTGTGGGCAATAGCTCATGAAAACGGCCATAAAACGCGAGAACGGCGAGTTTCTGGTCATATCTCTCAAACATTAGGGTTCTTTCGAGACATGCAAATCCGGCTGAACCCAAAAACTGTGGGCAATAACTCATGAAAATGACCATAAAACACGAAAACGACGAGTTTTTAGGCATAACTATCAAACAGTTATCGGTCTTAAGGTTGCTTTAAATAGCCCTAGAACCATAAAACTATGGGCAATAGCTCATGAAAACGGCCATAAAACGCGAAAACGACGAGTTTCTGGTCATATCTTTCCAACATGTATCAGGTCGGAAGGTCACTGTAAATCGCCCTAGAACCCCTAAACTGTGGGCAATAGCTCATGAAAACGGCCATAAAACAGAAAAACGACGAGTTTTTGGTCATATCTTTCCAACATGTATCAGGTCGGAAGGTCACTGTAAATCGCCCTAGAACCCCTAAACTGTGGGCAATAGCTCATGAAAACGGCCATAAAAACGCGAGAACGACGAGTTTCTGGTCATATCTTTCCAACATGTATCAGGTCGGAAGGTCACTGTAAATCGCCCTAGAACCCCTAAACAGTGGGCAATAGCTCATGAAAACGGCCATAAAACAAGAAAACGACGAGTTTTTGGTCATATCTTTCCAACATGTATCAGGTGGGAAGGTCACTGTAAATAGCCCTAGAACCCCTAAACTGTGGGCAATAGCTCATGAAAACGGCCATAAAACGCGAGAAACGGCGAGTTTCTGGTCATATCTCTCAAACATGTTAGGGTTCTTTCGAGACATGCAAATCCGGCTGAAACCCAAAAATGTGGGCAATAACTCATGAAAATGACCATAAAACACGAAAACGACGAGTTTTTAGGCATAACTATCAAACAGGTATCGGGTCTTAAGGTTGCTTTAAATAGCCCTAGAACCATAAAACTATGGGCAATAGCTCATGAAAACGGCCATAAAACGCGAAAACGACGAGTTTCTGGTCATATCTTTCCAACATGTATCAGGTCGGAAGGTCACTGTAAATCGCCCTCGAACACCTAAATGTGGGCAATAGCTCATGAAAACGGCCATAGAACAAGAAAATGACGAGTTTATGGTCATATCTTTCCAACATGTATCAGGTCGGAAGGTCACTGTAAATCGCCCTAGAACCCCTAAACTGTGGGCAATAGCTCATGAAAACGGCCACAAAACACGAGAACGACGAGTTTCTGGTCATATCTTTCCAACATGTATCAGGTCGGAAGGTCACTGTAAATCGCCCTAGAACCCCTAAACAGTGGGCAATAGCTCATGAAAACGGCCATAAAACAAGAAAACGACGAGTTTTTGGTCATATCTTTCCAACATGTATCAGGTCGGAAGGTCACTGTAAATCGCCCTAGAACCCCTAAACTGTGGGCAATAGCTCATGAAAACGGCCATAAAACGCGAGAACGGCGAGTTTCTGGTCATATCTCTCAAACATGTTAGGTTTCTTTCGAGACATGCAAATCCGGCTGAAACCCAAAAACTGTGGGCAATAACTCATGAAAATGACCATAAAACGAAAACGACGAGTTTTTAGGCATAACTATCAAACATGTATCGGTCTCAAGGTTGCTTTAAATAGCCCTAGAACCATAAAACTATGGGCAATAGCTCATGAAAACGGCCATAAAACGCGAAAACGACGAGTTTCTGGTCATATCTTTCCAACATGTATCAGGTCGGAAGGTCACTGTAAATCGCCCTCGAACACCTAAACTGTGGGCAATAGCTCATGAAAACGGCCATAGAACAAGAAAATGACGAGTTTATGGTCATATCTTTCCAACATGTATCAGGTCGGAAGGTCACTGTAAATCGCCCTAGAACCCCTAAACTGTGGGCAATAGCTCATGAAAACGGCCACAAAACACGAGAACGACGAGTTTCTGGTCATATCTTTCCAACATGTATCAGGTCGGAAGGTCACTGTAAATCGCCCTAGAACCCCTAAACAATGGGCAATAGCTCATGAAAACGGCCATAAAACAAGAAAACGACGAGTTTTTGGTCATATCTTTCCAACATGTATCAGGTCGGAAGGTCACTGTAAATCGCCCTAGAACCCCTAAACTGTGGGCAATAGCTCATGAAAACGGCCATAAAACGCGAGAAAACGGCGAGTTTCTGGTCATATCTCTCAAACATGTTAGGGTTCTTTCGAGACATGCAAATCCGTCTGAAACCCAAAAACTGTGGGCAATAACTCATGAAAATGACCATAAAACACGAAAACGACGAGTTTTTAGGCATAACTTCAAACAGGTATCGGGTCTTAAGGTTGCTTTAAATAGCCCTAGAACCATAAAAACTATGGGCAATAGCTCATGAAAACGGCCATAAAACGCGAAAACGACGAGTTTCTGGTCATATCTTTCCAACATGTATCAGGTCGGAAGGTCACTGTAAATCGCCCTAGAACCCCTAAACTGTGGGCAATAGCTCATGAAAACGGCCATAAAACACGAGAACGACGAGTTTCTGGTCATATCTTTCCAACATGTATCAGGTCGGAAGGTCACTGTAAATCGCCCTAGAACCCCTAAACAGTGGGCAATAGCTCATGAAAACGGCCATAAAACAAGAAAACGACGAGTTTTTGGTCATATCTTTCCAACATGTATCAGGTTGGAAGGTCACTGTAAATAGCCCTAGAACCCCTAAACTGTGGGCAATAGCTCATGAAAACGGCCATAAAACGCGAGAACGGCGAGTTTCTGGTCATATCTCTCAAACATGTTAGGGTTCTTTCGAGACATGCAAATCCGGCTGAAACCCAAAAACTGTGGGCAATAACTCATGAAAATGACCATAAAACACGAAAACGACGAGTTTTTGGCATAACTATCAAACAGTTATCGGGTCTTAAGGTTGCTTTAAATAGCCCTAGAACCATAAACTATGGGCAATAGCTCATGAAAACGGCCATAAAACGCGAAAACGACGAGTTTCTGGTCATATCTTTCCAACATGTATCAGGTCGGAAGGTCACTGTAAATCGCCCTAGAACCCCTAAACAGTGGGCAATAGCTCATGAAAACGGCCATAAAACAAGAAAACGACGAGTTTTTGGTCATATCTTTCAACATGTATCAGGTCGGAAGGTCACTGTAAATCGCCCTAGAACCCCTAAACTGTGGGCAATAGCTCATGAAAACGGCCATAAAACGAGAAACGACGAGTTTCTGGTCATATCTTTCCAACATGTATCAGGTCGGAAGGTCACTGTAAATCGCCCTAGAACCCCTAAAATGGGCAATAGCTCATGAAAACGGCCATAAAACAAGAAAACGACGAGTTTTTGTCATATCTTTCCAACATGTATCAGGTCGGAAGGTCACTGTAAATCGCCCTAGAACCCTAAACTGTGGGCAATAGCTCATGAAAACGGCCATAAAACGCGAGAACGGCGAGTTTCTGGTCATATCTCTCAAACATGTTAGGGTTCTTTCGAGACATGCAAATCCGGCTGAAACCCAAAAACTGTGGGCAATAACTCATGAAAATGACCATAAAACACGAAAACGACGAGTTTTTAGGCATAACTATCAAACAGGTATCGGGTCTTAAGGTTGCTTTAAATAGCCCTAGAACCATAAAACTATGGGCAATAGCTCATGAAAACGGCCATAAAACGCGAAAACGAGGAGTTTCTGGTCATATCTTTCCAACATGTATCAGGTCGGAAGGTCACTGTAAATCGCCCTCGAACACGTAAATTGTGGGCAATAGCTCATGAAAACGGCCATAGAACAAGAAAATGACGAGTTTATGGTCATATCTTTCCAACATGTATCAGGTCGGAAGGTCACTGTAAATCGCCCTAGAACCCCTAAACTGTGGGCAATAGCTCATGAAAACGGCCACAAAACACGAGAACGACGAGTTTCTGGTCATATCTTTCCAACATGTATCAGATCGGAATGTCACTGTAAATCGCCCTAGAACCCCTAAACAGTGGGCAATAGCTCATGAAAACGGCCATAAAACAAGAAAACGACGAGTTTTTGGTCATATCTTTCCAACATGTATCAGGTCGGAAGGTCACTGTAAATCGCCCTAGACCCCTAAACTGTGGGCAATAGCTCATGAAAACGGCCATAAAACGCGAGAACGGCGAGTTTCTGGTCATATCTCTCAAACATGTTAGGTTTCTTTCGAGACATGCAAATCCGGCTGAAACCCAAAAACTGTGGGCAATAACTCATGAAAATGACCATAAAACACGAAAACGACGAGTTTTTAGGCATAACTATCAAACAGTTATCGGGTCTCAAGAAGGTTGCTTTAAATAGCCCTAGAACCATAAAACTATGGGCAATAGCTCATGAAAACGACCATAAAACGCGAAAACGACGAGTTTCTGGTCATATCTTTCCAACATGTATCAGGTCGGAAGGTCACTGTAAATCGCCCTCGAACACCTAAACTGTGGGCAATAGCTCATGAAAACGGCCATAGAACAAGAAAATGACGAGTTTATGGTCATATCTTTCCAACATGTATCAGGTCGGAAGGTCACTGTAAATCGCTCTAGAACCCCTAAACTGTGGGCAATAGCTCATGAAAACGGCCACAAAACACGAGAACGACGAGTTTCTGGTCATATCTTTCCAACATGTATCAGGTCGGAAGGTCACTGTAAATCGTCCTAGAACCCCTAAACAATGGGCAATAGCTCATGAAAACGGCCATAAAACAAGAAAACGACAAGTTTTTGGTCATATCTTTCCAACATGTATCAGGTGGGAAGGTCACTGTAAATAGCCCTAGAACCCCTAGACTGTGGTCAATAGCTCATGAAAACGGCCATAAAACGCGAGAACGGCGAGTTTCTGGTCATATCTCTCAAACATGTTAGGGTTCTTTCGAGACATGCAAATCCGTCTGAAACCCAAAAACTGTGGGCAATAACTCATGAAAATGACCATAAAACACGAAAACGACGAGTTTTTAGGCATAACTATCAAACAGGTATCGGGTCTTAAGGTTGCTTTAAATAGCCCTAGAACCATAAAACTATGGCAATAGCTCATGAAAACGGCCATAAAACGCGAAAACGACGAGTTTCTGGTCATATCTTTCCAACATGTATCAGGTCGGAAGGTCACTGTAAATCGCCCTAGACCCTAAACTGTGGGCAATAGCTCATGAAAACGGCCACAAAAACACGAGAACGACGAGTTTCTGGTCATATCTTTCCAACATGTATCAGGTCGGAAGGTCACTGTAAATCGCCCTAGAACCCCTAAACAGTGGGCAATAGCTCATGAAAACGGCCATAAAACAAGAAAACGACGAGTTTTTGGTCATATCTTTCCAACATGTATCAGGTTGGAAGGTCACTGTAAATAGCCCTAGAACCCCTAAACTGTGGGCAATAGCTCATGAAAACGGCCATAAAACGCGAGAACGGCGAGTTTCTGGTTATATCTCTCAAACATGTTAGGGTTCTTTCGAGACATGCAAATCCGGCTGAAACCCAAAAACTGTGGGCAATAACTCATGAAAATGACCATAAAACACGAAAACGACGAGTTTTTAGGCATAACTATCAAACAGGTATCGGGTCTTAAGGTTGCTTTAAATAGCCCTAGAACCATAAAAATATGAGCAATAGCTCATGAAAACGGCCATAAAACGCGAAAACGACGAGTTTCTGGTCATATCTTTCCAACATGTATCAGGTCGGAAGGTCACTGTAAATCGCCCTAGAACCCCCAAACTGTGGGCAATAGCTCATGAAAACGGCCATAAAACAAGAAAACGACGAGTTTATGGTCATATCTTTCCAACATGTATCAGGTTGGAAGGTCACTGTAAATCACCCTAGAACCCCTAAACTATGGGCAATAGCTCATGAAAACGGCCATAAAAAGCGAAAATGAGGAGTTTCTGGTCATATCTTTCCAACATGTATCAGGTCGGAAGGTCACTGTAAATCGCCCTCGAACACGTAAATTGTGGGCAATAGCTCATGAAAACGGCCATAGAACAAGAAAATGACGAGTTTATGGTCATATCTTTCCAACATGTATCAGGTCGGAAGGTCACTGTAAATCGCCCTAGAACCCCTAAACTGTGGGCAATAGCTCATGAAAACGGCCACAAAACACGAGAACGACGAGTTTCTGGTCATATCTTTCCAACATGTATCAGGTCGGAATGTCACTGTAAATCGCCCTAGAAACCCTAAAAGTGGGGGCAATAGCTCATGAAAACGGCCATAAAACAAGAAAACGACGAGTTTTTCGTCATATCTTTCCAACATGTATCAGGTCGGAAGGTCACTGTAAATCGCCCTAGAACCCCTAAACTGTGGGCAATAGCTCATGAAAACGGCCATAAAACGCGAGAACGGCGAGTTTCTGGTCATATCTCTCAAACATGTTAGGTTTCTTTCGAGACATGCAAATCCGGCTGAAACCCAAAAACTGTGGGCAATAACTCATGAAAATGACCATAAAACACGAAAACGACGAGTTTTTAGGCATAACTATCAAACAGGTATCGGGTCTTAAGGTTGCTTTAAATAGCCCTAGAACCATAAACTATGGGCAATAGCTCATGAAAACGGCCATAAAACGCGAAAACGACGAGTTTCTGGTCATATCTTTCCAACATGTATCAGGTCGGAAGGTCACTGTAAATCGCCCTCGAACACCTAAACTGTGGGCAATAGCTCATGAAAACGGCCATAGAAAAAGAAAATGACGAGTTTATGGTCATATCTTTCCAACATGTATCAGGTCGGAAGGTCACTGTAAATCGCTCTAGAACCCCCTAAACTGTGGGCAATAGCTCATGAAAACGGCCACAAAACACGAGAAACGACGAGTTTCTGGTCATATCTTTCCAACATGTATCAGGTCGGAAGGTCACTGTAAATCGCCCTAGAACCCCTAAACATGTGGGCAATAAGCTCATGAAACGGCCATAAAACAAGAAAACGACAAGTTTTTGGTCATATCTTTCCAACATGTATCAGGTGGGAAGGTCACTGTAAATAGCCCTAGAACCCCTAGACTGTGGGCAATAGCTCATGAAAACGGCCATAAAACGCGAAAACGGCGAGTTTCTGGTCATATCTCTCAAACATGGTAGGTTTCTTTCGAGACATGCAAATCCGTCTGAAACCCAAAAACTGTGGGCAATAACTCATGAAAATGACCATAAAACACGAAAACGACGAGTTTTTAGGCATAACTATCAAACAGGTATCGGGTCTTAAGGTTGCTTTAAATAGCCCTAGAACCATAAAACTATGGGCAATAGCTCATGAAAACGGCCATAAAACGCGAAAACGACGAGTTTCTGGTCATATCTTTCCAACATGTATCAGGTCGGAAGGTCACTGTAAATCGCCCTAGAACCCCTAAACTGTGGGCAATAGCTCATGAAAACGGCCACAAAACATGAGAACGACGAGTTTCTTGTCATATCTTTCCAAACATGTATCAGGTCGGAAGGTCACTGTAAATCGCCCTAGAACCCCTAAACAGTGGGCAATAGCTCATGAAAACGGCCATAAAAACAAGAAAACGACGAGTTTTTGGTCATATCTTTCCAACATGTATCAGGTTGGAAGGTCACTGTAAATAGCCCTAGAACCCCTAAACTGTGGGCAATAGCTCATGAAAACGGCCATAAAACGCGAGAACGGCGAGTTTCTGGTTATATCTCTCAAACATGTTAGGGTTCTTTCGAGACATGCAAATCCGGCTGAAACCCAAAAACTGTGGGCAATAACTCATGAAAATGACCATAAAACACGAAAACGACGAGTTTTTAGGCATAACTATCAAACAGGTATCGGGTCTTAAGGTTGCTTTAAATAGCCCTAGAACCATAAAAATATGAGCAATAGCTCATGTGAAACGGCCATAAAACGCGAAAACGACGAGTTTCTGGTCATATCTTTCCAACATGTATCAGGTCGGAAGGTCACTGTAAATCGCCCTAGAACCCAAACTGTGGGCAATAGCTCATGAAAACGGCCATAAAACAAAGAAACGACGAGTTTATGGTCATATCTTTCCAACATGTATCAGGTTGGAAGGTCACTGTAAATCACCCTAGAACCCCTAAACTATGGGCAATAGCTCATGAAAACGGCCATAAAACGCGAAAACGAGGAGTTTCTGGTCATATCTTTCCAACATGTATCAGGTCGGAAGGTCACTGTAAATCGCCCTCGAACACCTAAATTGTGGGCAATAGCTCATGAAAACGGCCATAGAACAAGAAAATGACGAGTTTATGGTCATATCTTTCCAACATGTATCAGGTCGGAAGGTCACTGTAAATCGCCCTAGAACCCCTAAACTGTGGGCAATAGCTCATGAAAACGGCCACAAAACACGAGAACGACGAGTTTCTGGTCATATCTTTCCAACATGTATCAGGTCGGAAGGTCACTGTAAATCGCCCTAGAACCCCTAAACAGTGGGCAATAGCTCATGAAATGGCCATAAAACAAGAAAACGACGAGTTTTTTGGTCATATCTTTCCAACATGTATCAGGTCGGAAGGTCACTGTAAAAATCGCCCTAAGAACCCTAAAACTGTGGGCAATAGCTCATGAAAACGGCCATAAAACGCGAGAAACGACGAGTTTTTTCTGGTCATATCTCTCAAACATGTTAGGTTTTCTTTCGAGACATGCAAATCCGGCTGAAACCCAAAAACTGTGGGCAAATAACTCATGAAAATGACCATAAACACGAAAACGAGACGAGTTTTTAGGCATAACTATCAAACAGGTATCGGGTCTTAAGGTTGCTTTAAATAGCCCTAGAACCATAAACTATGGGCAATAGCTCATGAAAACGGCCATAAAACGCGAAAACGACGAGTTTCTGGTCATATCTTTCCAACATGTATCAGGTCGGAAGGTCACTGTAAATCGCCCTCGAACACCTAAACTGTGGGGCAATAGCTCATGAAAACGGCCATAGAACAAGAAAATGACGAGTTTATGGTCATATCTTTCCAACATGTATCAGGTCGGAAGGTCACTGTAAATCGCCCTAGAACCCCTAAACTGTGGGCAATAGCTCATGAAAACGGCCATAAAACAACAGAGAACGACGAGTTTTCTGGTCATATTCTTCCAACATGTATCAGGTCGGAAGGTCACTGTAAATCAGTCCTAGAACCCCTAAACTGTGGGCAATAGCTCATGAAAACGGCCATAAAACAAGAAAACGACGAGTTTTTGGTCATATCTTTCAACATGTATCAGGTCGGAAGGTCACTGTAAATCGCCCTAGAACCCCTAAACTGTGGGCAATAGCTCATGAAAACGGCCATAAAACACGAGAAAACGACGAGTTTCTGGTCATATCTTTCCAAACATGTATCAGGTTGGAAGGTCACTGTAAATCAACCCTAGAAACCCTAAACTATGGGCAATAGCTCATGAAAAACGGCCATAAAACGCGAAAAACGACGAGTTTCTGGTCATATCTTTCCAACATGTATCAGGTCGGAAGGTCACTGTAAATCGCCCTCGAACACCTAAATTGTGGGCAATAGCTCATGAAACGGCCATAGAACAAAAACGACGAGTTTATGGTCATATTTTCCAACATGTATCAGGTCGGAAGGTCACTGTAAATCGCCCTAGAACCCCTAAACTGTGTGGCAATAGCTCATGAAAACGGCCACAAAAACACGAGAACGACGAGTTTCTGGTCATATCTTTCCAACATGTATCAGGTCGGAAGGTCACTGTAAATCGCCCCTAGAACCCCTAAACGTGGGCAATAGCTTCATGAAAACGGCCATAAAAACAAGAAAACGACGAGTTTTTGGTCATATCTTTTCCAACATGTATCAGGTCGGAAGGTCACTGTAAATCGCCCTAGAACCCTAAACTCTGTGGGCAATAGCTCATGAAAACGGCCATAAAACGCGAGAACGACGAGTTTTCTGGTCATATCTCTCAAACATGTTAGGTTTCTTTCGAGACATGGCAAATCCGGCTGAAACCCAAAAACTATGGGCAATAACTCATGAAAATGACCATAAAAACGAAAACGACGAGTTTTTAGGCATAACTATCAAACAGGTATCGGGTCTTAAGGTTGCTTTAAATAGCCCTAGAACCATAAACTATGGGCAATAGCTCATGAAACGGCCATAAAACGCGAAAACGACGAGTTTCTGGTCATATCTTTCCAACATGTATCAGGTCGGAAGGTCACTGTAAATCGCCCTAGAACCCCTAAACTGTGGGCAATAGCTCATGAAAACGGCCACAAAACACGAGAACGACGAGTTTCTGGTCATATCTTTCCAACATGTATCAGGTGGAAGGTCACTGTAAATGCCCTAGAAACCCTAAACAGTGGGCAATAGCTCATGAAAACGGCCATAAAACAAGAAAACGACGAGTTTTTGTCATATCTTTCCAAACATGTATCAGGTCGGAAGGTCACTGTAAATCGCCCTAGAACCCCTAAACTGTGGGCAATAGCTCATGAAAA